>PVIU01009970.1:0-72807 GCA_004026605.1 Ondatra zibethicus | reverse complement strand
CCTGGGTTGGCATGTGGAAGAAAGCCCAAGGAAAACTATGTGAGACGCATCAGACTAGGTTGGCATCTGAAAACACACTTGTGTCACGGCATGCCTTACTCACCAAGCCCAGCACAACTCTGTCCTAACCCTTTACCTTCCTTAGAATCACTAGATCTCAAGTACATTATAACCTTGAGTTTTGACTCAACCATAGAAATCTATCAGCAGTCAGAACAGAATAGCAGAACGTTAAATACAGGTATCTCCTGAGTATAGTGCCACACATCTATTAGTAGGCCTACAAAGTAAGGCACATGTACCCCACAGGATACTTGGAGCCACAGGAGTATGGATACAAAAGATTAGATTTTCTAATATTCATGACTGTCTTAGTTAGGGTTTCTATTGCTGTGAAGAGACACCATCGCCACAGCAGCTCTTTTTTTTCGGGGGGGGGTTATTTTATTTCTTTTTTTTCATATTCTTTTAATTTTTTCATTCAAAAATATTTACATTTCTTCCCCTTCTCCCAGTCCCTTCCCGCTCCTCCCCTACCCCTCCTCCCTCCCCCTGCTTCCTTAAGAGGGGGCAGGGTACCCTGCCCTGTGGGAAGTCCAAGGCCCTCCCCCCTCCATCCCAGCCTAGGAAGGTGTGCATCCAAATAGACTAGGTTCCAAAAGATAATACATGCAGAAGAGATAGCTCCTGGTGTCATTATTGATGGCTTCTCAGTCTGCCTCCATTGGCAGCCACATTCAGAGAGTCCGGTTTGATCATATGCTCATTCAGTCCCAGTCCAGCTGGATTTGGTGTGCTCCCATTAGATCAGGCACACTGTCTCAGTGGGTAGACCAGCCCCTCACGGTCCTAACTTCCTTGCTCATCTTCTCCCACCTTCTGCTTGTCAACTGGACCTTGGGAGCTCAGTCCATTGCTCTGATGTGAATGTGGGTCTCTGTCTCTATCTCCATCCATCGGGCGAAATTTCTATGGTGATGATCAAGATATTCATCAATGTGACTATGGGACAAGGCCAGTTCAGGCACCCTCTCCTCTGCTGCCCAAGTACCTAGCTGGGGACCTCCCCGTGGATACCTGGGATCCCCTCTAGAGGCAAGTATCTTGCCAATCCTAAAATGACTCCCTTAATGTAGATATCTTATTCCCTTCTCCAATATCCACCCTTCCTCCATCTCTACCCTCCCACTCCCCCAAGCTCTCCCCAGTCCTTCCCTTCTCCCTTCTCCTTCCCCCCACAGCAGCTCTTAGAAGGGAAAACATTTAAGTGGGGAGGCTTACAGTTCAGAGGGTCACTCCATTGCTATCATGGTGGGACACAGTGGCATGCAGGCAAACAGTGCTACAGAGATAGCTGAGAGTTCTGCATTTTGCAGGCAACAGGACATGAACTGTCTACTGGTGCGGCTTGAGTGTATGCGAGACCTCAAAGCCCACCTCCACAGTGACACACTTCCTCCAACGAGGTCACAACTCTCATTAGTGACGCTCCCTTCAGGGCCATCTTCTTTCAAGCCACCACAGTGACTTAAAAGTTGGAATTTCTATTTGTATGTGCATCTCATAACGTACACAATGTGTTAGGAAACTGGTACTGAACCACAGAGCAACCATCCTGGGTAGATGCTGAGACTACTGATCTTGAAGCAATAAATGAAGGGTAGCGTTCGATCCTTGCGTGGAGATGTTTCCTCTTGAGAAAGGCCAGTACATAAGTGGGAAATTCTGAGCCATATCAGACAGTACACACCACCGAACTGTAAGCTCATGATACTGCATGGTAATGACACAACATGATACAACAGTGTCACACTCCTGCAAAGAGGCCTCTGAGGCAGGTGCTGCCCCAGATGTATCTTGAAGGCCAGCAGGGCTTGGGCTGGGAAGAGTGGGGGAAGTTCATCCAGATGGTGCCCAGGACTACTGTGAAAGGAACTACAGGCAAGAAGAGGCTGAGTGCTGAAACAGATTATACATTTATCCAACCACCATTTCCAAAGCCCGACTCTTTACTGAGGGCATGTTTTAATTGTCGTGGAGATACTCGTTATCAATGTCATCTGTCTGTAATCATCAAAGAAAAAGGTCCCCAGTACAACAAATAATAACTATTTTTCAAGTTGTAAAGATTACGGTACAATTATGCCTGCAGGACAAAGCCTGTCATTCCCCACCTTAGATACAAGGCTATTTAGATGAAAGCTATGCTGGGAAAAGGAAGCAATGTTCAAAGCGGTAGATGTCGTTTTCTATGGGTTTTAGGAACAATGCCCAGAAAGTACACACACACATTTCCACACTTCCTTCTTCCTTCTGCTCAAGGTCCTGGGTAATGAGTAACCAGACAGCAATGACTGACTCATTTCACGTCATCTCAGCAACATGCTCAGCTTACAAATTGTATCTTTACCAACCCTATACTTAAGTAATATTTTTAATTTACTCGCAAGGCCTTCGGTGAGGCCATTCTAACTGAAACGCCTGTTTTTAGCCACTGTTCTGTTGATGTAAGCAAAGACCCTGCTGGCCAAAGCCAGAGCACACACTGAAGCAGCAGCAATGCTACCTGGCTAACACTGAGCAAGGACACACAGACATGAGAGCCTCTTGTGACACCAAAGCAGCTGCAGATGCCTGCAGTTCCAAAACCGAAGTCCACCCTGGAAGGCAGCAGAACCCTCTGGCTCCACGCTGTTAAGGTGGGCAGAGGAGGGGAAACGCTCAGGAGAAAAGGCATATTTTCTACCTTAGTCCCCCCCCCCCAGGGCTACATTTTGTAAAGCTGGGCTGAGCCATTCGTAAGGCTTAGGATGTTCCTGGTGATCTTGAAGTTCACCTCCCACCCCGTGCACCCAGATGTTGGCACTGATATCCAAAGAGACGGGCTTCACATGCAAAGCAGATATAACCTCTGTAGAAGTCAAGTGTATTTTGCACCAAATGCCGCCCCCTCCTGAATGATATCCTGATCCATCACCAATAGCAACTAGAGGTTTTGTCATAAAACATAAACGAATTAACATCTGTTTACACTTAATAAGTTATTTCCACGGTAAGTCACTCATCAGTCATTCATTAAAATATTACATACATACATACACATTTGAGCACATTCGACAAGTCTGAAAACTTTTTCCAGTTAGTGACTGAGTTGAAAGGCAGCGATTCTTTCCAGACGCCAAAGCTTATAATTGCGTATCCAAACCCTACCCCTATTGCTTTTGGGTAGCCTTCGCCATCCTCCTGTCCTCCCAATGACTCAAGCAGATTGGTATTTTGAATGTTTTAATAGAATTTAAAACTAGTTCTGCATAGAGCCATCAACTCAACCCAAATAGCCTTTCCTAACACCCTGGCTAATTCTACCATAGCCCAAAGTGGTGCTCTCCATTTACATTCTATACAGCTAATTGTTAAGCTGCTCGGCTGCCGCCTCTTTCGAGAATTCCTTAGGACTCAATGCAGGGAGTCTCCGAACACACTACTTTTGGGGGCCTCCAAACTCATTCCTTTTCTCTAAACACTTGCGACTGGCTGTCTGTGGTCACAAGTTTCCCCATATATGAATTCAACCAGCCACAAACGGGAAGGATTTGGAAGAAAAATTACTGAGCAGGAACCCACTTTCTTGCCAGTATTCGCTAAGTCTTTGTATCACATTCATGCTATACTAAGTTTTATAAATGATCGAGAGATGATTTAAAATGGAGGTGAGGTGGGGTTATGAGCTCACACTACCTGTCCTTTTTAAATGGACCTGAGCCGGGGCAGGTTTGCATATCTTCAGAGTTCTGGAGCCAAGATCCCATAGATATACCAAGGAATGACTGTATGCTGTCGTCACAGAAGCAAACAGCCACATCTCACCTCAGTTTGACAGGAAGGGCCTTGAAGCCAAATACATGTATGTATTCCACACAAATGCCTACCTAATAATAAAGACCCAAATGCACTCATTCCTCTGTAAGTTTTATGGGGTGGTTACACCGTGTTAGGCATTGTGGTAGTTGCCATGGACACATGGATATGCAGAACAAATTTCCCTAACTCCTGTGGAAATGGCACTCCAGCACAGAAGACCAGCGGTAAAGAAATAAGCCAGCAGTGACCTGACAGGGGATGACAAACCGAAGAAAAGGAGGTGACCGGACAACGAGAATGGGGGTCGGGGACTGCGATTGTAGGCCTTACATGCAGAGGCTACCCCGACAATGGAAACGTGCCCTGGCCAAAGGGAGAGCAAGCAAGTCACTACAGTGGGGAAGGGCAATGTGACAAGCACTGGGCATGTCCCAGTGGCAGCGAGAGGCCAGTGCACTGGAGGAAGGGGCTGAGAAATAGGAAACACAGTCAGGCAGCAGGCCAGCACCTGGGAAGACATGCAGAGGTGTGAGCACCAAACAGAAAGGCCTGAGGAGCAGTTAGCCCTTTGCCCTAACATATGAAGGCAAGGTTATAGGGAGACAAGAGAGCAGGATCAGGAGGCCAGCAGGGTACTGGTGGGGAGGGGGTGGATGGATCGGGGAGACCTGATGATTTGGGCATGGGGGTAGAAAACAGGCAAGAAAGGTTTGTGCTGTGAGTAATCAAAGGGAGGGACTGGCACCACCCACAGCCGGGTAGAGGCAAGGGAGCGGGGCCATCCCAAGTCTGGGCTAAAACATGCTGACGTGTGCGACGCCTCGGGAGACACCAAAGGGCCGAGTGTGGGGGTCCAGCTGGAGATACAGGGCACACCGCAGGCATTCGGAGCCGGGGCTTATCTCTGCGGCCCTCTGCCAGAGGTTGTCCCACAGCCAAGCCCGCTAAGGCAGAACAGAAAAGAAAACCACAACCCGAGGAGTCTTGGAGGTGGCAGCCAGAAGTTGGGAAAACAGGAATGTTCACGCCAGGAATTTAAACTACTAAGGTCTGCAGGAAGGAGTTTATCACACTGCCAGAGACAAGGCAAGACTGTCAAGGCTCTGACAACATGGAGGTGGCAGCTGATCTTCAACAAACTAGTTTAGTGCCGGCAAGATGGCTGAGTGGGTGGAAGAGTGTGCGGCCAAGTCTGACGACCGGAGTTCAAATCTCGGAACCTGCCTATGTAGTAGAGGGACTGTCCCCAAGCCGTCCTCTGACTTCTACATGTGTGCCGTGGTGTGTGTGTGTGTGTATACAAACAAATACGTGTAATAATTTTTCTAAATAAAAAAAACCTATTTCAGAGAAATAAAAAAATTCAGAGCGAATTCACTTAAAAGTGAATTTTCTCAGTCTTGTAATAAAAGAAAGCAAAGAAATGGTGGACGACTGGGAGGCGTGGTGAAGAAAAGCCCTCTGACACACACGCTGACAGTGGAGGGAAGGGGGGAGCGTGCAGCCCAGAGCGGGGGTGATCGAGAGAAGCCCTTCAGGACCTGACTGTGAACACATGAGGCACCACCTAAGGAGGGAGCTGGGAGACCCAACGCTTCTGAGGACCACTTTCAAGTGGAAGCCGGCTCGTTCCGGTTTCTAGAACACTCTATCTAGCCCTCCAGAAACTGTCCCAACTTCAGGAATCCAGCCGTCAAATACTTCAGACCACCTTTCTCAGGCATCTTGTGAGAGACACAGGCAACGCGGTCCTTGCCTCGGGTCCCCTTTGCAATTTCCTGAGTAGTGAGTTTCTTATTCACACAAAGGCCTCTTACCTGGGGTTTCTGCATGACTCACGGTGGGTCCTCTGGTAATTACAAGCCGGAGTGTCCCGCAGGAAGACTCAGCCTGCAGCTGACAGTAAAAACTTAGGTCCCTCTCACCATCTCATAGGAAGGGGGCGGGGGAGAATTCTAGAAATCAGGTCAAAAAACCTGAACAATGAGATGGCCAGGGACACGTGTAGAGGGGGCCCTAGCGGCAAGACACTGAGGTACAGCGACAGCAGCGTGCCAGGGGGGAGGGCACAGGCTCTGGCCTGGACCACTACACCCCACGAGGTCTTCCCGTTGGTGTTCTTATATGCATCCCTTTGAATAAATCAGTAAATATTAAGTGTTTTTCTGAGCTCATGAGAAGCTCTACAAAGTTCTCAAAAGAGAAAGGGGCAAGGTAACCATGGCAATCCCTAAATGTGTGGCTACTGAAAAATAAGAATGGCCCAGCAGGACGCCCCATTTACAGAGGGCACCTGATGCGGGGACTTTGCCGGACACTCTGTGACCTATAAGGTGTATGCTATTTCTAAGGAGTTGGGTGCCCAAACGGACTGGATTGTTAGACACACAGTATTAGAGATCCTAAGAGTGTTGGGGGAAATCACACGCTCTGCTGTTAGAAATGGTACTGACTCCACATCCATGGTTAGATATGAGAATCCCACGGGGACCAATGACGCAGCAACCATCTCAACACTGTACTGTAAGCGGAACAGCAGAACAAGACAACAGACTCCGTCCTTTCTTAACCAACAGTCTTAAATGAAAAACGGGCGGCACACAACCACCTCCTGCTCCCTCAATAGTAAATACCTCAAGAGCTGACTGGTTCCAATTCACGTCAACTAAACACCACAGGTTTTTTAAAAAGCAGCAGCAGCAGCTCCGTGGAGGACCCACACACCACAGAGGGATCCGAACACCACCTAAGTAAAACCTTTCGCAAGTAGATCTAGATCTGCACCGCTGTAAACACAGAAGGTTCCATCTGCACGTGGTACTTGGTACCTAGCAGGCATTCAAATAACAGACTGAATGGCGGCGTCCGCACACTCCCTCTGACTGGAGAATGCCTCTCTGACCTGGAACTCTATTCTATGTGCAAATAACAAGCTCATTCTTTAAGAGTCCATTGGCCCATCTCCCAAAATCTCCACAGGTTGTGCCATTATTGCTACACTCAAATATTTGAGCCCTCTGTAACGACACTAATGAAACCGGAAGAACCAGGGTGCATCCTGCTTTCTGTGGCCTTCCTTTGCCTTCTTCTCCTGCACCAACAAGGCAGCCTTCTAGAGAAACTCTTCTTCTCGTCCACAGAAGCTTGCACGGACTAGGGATGCTGAATCACGTTTATTAGGAGAATGTTCGAGTCCTTCTACTGGATGACTTTGGATTCCCCACAGGCTGCAACTGGCAGGAAGCCATACCTTGAAACTTAGAGCAGGAACAAGGCCCCTCTTGGGCTAGCATACTGGAGTCCGCTCCCCATTTCCCTTCGCATGGGTTTCAGCCCCTACGAGCTGCTCAACTCTTAGGCCTATGTCTCCCAAGTACAGACCCCAAAGACCCTTATCTCCCCAGCAGGGATCAGGGCCAGTGTTGACCAGCCCCCATCCTGGCAAATTCCAACTAAATCCCAGCCACAGATCCCAGCAAGGATTCTTCGCACAGCAACAAAGGCACAGGTGTGGTCTCCTCCCCACCTCGCTAAGCACACACCCTTAAAGCAAAGCCTGGGTGACCAGAGCAGAGGCCTGTGCCACTCAGGTAACAAAAGGGCTTTTTCTCAGACCATTGAAGGACTTCACAGAGCCCATCAGAAACCAGCAGGAAATGGTAGGCTTGGCTGAGAACTAAGCTTTTCCGTTGAGATTGACTGGATCACCAAAAGTCCCTCTAGGCTGGTGTGAACATCGGAATATATACTCAGCTTTACAAACATCCTGCTTGAGATAAAGTCTTTCAAATCCCAGATGAGCATTTGGCAAGAAACAATAAAACTTTAACAGACATCTACAATTAGGATCAGGAGTCTGAGACTTCCTGGGTGTATTAGAAACAGTTTCTATTCTTACATCACTCCAATTTTTATGACAACATTATTTGGCCGGCATCCCACTCACTTTCCTATTTCTGTTTAAGAAGCTTCAGAATCTGAAAGAATAGCCATTAGATGGGGTCCCCCTCTACACACAGAACAGACTCCAAGAGGGGCTGCTTTGAAAGCACCTCCAGGCAGGCAGGACAGCGAGATGGCTCAGCAGCCCCTGATGACCTGAATTCAACCCCTGGGACCCACATGGTGGAAGGAGAGATCCGACTGCCTGCAAGGTGTTCTCTGGCTGCCATGCACACCCCAAAATAAGATAACTGTAATTTTAAAACCTAAGTAGCCTTGGAAAGACGCAGACACCGGGAAAGGTTTGAGACTCCAAGGAAAGAGTTTGAAGGTGGAGCACTTTCTGAGGCCGAGAATGCCTCAGGTCAGGAGACGCGCCTCATTACAGACCCACTGTCACTGGCTAAGGTAGCAGCTGACTTTTGACCCCATGGCCACTGCACCCGCAAAAAAAATGGCACGGATCCCTCCAAGGCGAACTTTCCTAATCTTTGGTTGTTCAAAACAAAACAAGTGTCTTCAAAGATGGGAGGCAAACATGGCGTCCGCCTTCTGCTGACTGCCACAGCAGTCCAGTGTGAACGTAAAAGGAGGGTTCTGGCCATCTTAAGATGGCGCTGTGAGGGCTGGAGAGATGGCTCAGCGGTTAAGAGCATTGCCTGCTCTTCCAAAGGTCCTGAGTTCAATTCCCAGCAACCACATGGAGGATCAAAACCATCTGTAATGAGGTCTGGTGCCCTCTTCTGGCCTGCAAGCATATGTTGTATACGTAATAAATAAATAAATATTTTTTTTAAAAAAAAGATGGCACTGTGACAGCGAGACAGTAATCCAAAGGGTCTGAAATGGAACGCTCCGATTCCTCCTTCTTGCACAAGTTACGCGCGTGTGCACGTGGGCCACGGAAAACAGCACCTCCATCCACAACTTGTCATCTCCCGCTTTACACGGTTCCAAAGACTGTGACCCCAGCCCCGTGGTGAGTCTGCCACTGAAAACCACCACGTTCTCCCTTCACTAAGGTCTTATTTCTTCTCCCTTTCCCCCTCCTAATGGCTGCTGTGCAAGATTTCAGCCTCTGAGTACATTCGGGCAAAAATGTTATCTCCCCAATGAAACCCAGAGTTTTGTTTTGCCTGCTGCTGCCTCCCAACACCTAAAAGAGAGCCTGGAGCACAGCAAGTGCTCATTAAATATTTACTCAGGGAATGAAGAACACTTCTAAAGCAGTAAGTAGGCCGTGTGATAGACAGGAAAGGACAAATATCTTCCTGCAGTTTATTAGAAGGTACCAGAACAGCCAAACTTTCAATGGCTAAAAGTAAAATAAGAGGAGCAATACAGTAACTTCAGCAAGGCCCTCTCCCCAACAAACACACAAGCACTCCTTAGGAAATGTTGCCACACCCCTGATCCAACCATTATAAGATGGGTTCATCTGGCCAAATTCTCACTATAAAGACTATCAGAAGCATATAAAAAGAGACACCAAGGGTCTACTGGTCTCCTGCAGAGAACCCTTAACCTAAGCCCTGAGTGCCCAACTTCGTCATTTCCACAGTCTGAGATAGGATCAGAATGTTCTTGATAACATTTACCTGGCTCACCTGGAGTGCAATGAAAACCAGGCCAACCGAGGGCTCAGGACACACAGGCACCTACGTCACTAGACAGGCACGCAGTCCTAAAATCTCAGCTTGGTGCAAACATGGGGGTCAAAGGTTCCAGAGACATATCTGTGCCTCTGACATCAGCCCCAGGCAAACTCCCCCAACTTCCGCATTTTTAGATGAGAGTAATAAGAACATCTTCAAAGTCTTAAATCATTTTTCTAAATTTTCAAAGTTTCTATTACAAAACATGGAAAGACGGCAGACTTCAAATAGTGCTGGCAAATCTTACTGTGATATCAGCAACACGCTTTATCCCAATTCAAGAGGGCCGATGCTGTGGAAATTATCCCTTTGTACACTGTGAAGATGTGTTGCGCTAATTGGTTTAATAAAGAAGTGGACTGGCCAATAACTGGACGGGATAAGGTTAGGCAGGAGAACCAGACTAAGTGCTGGGAGGGAGAAGGGCTGAGTCACAGAAATCACAGGAGAAACAAGGAAACAGGATATAAACATGCCGTGCTGAAAGAAGGTACCGCCACATGGCAGAGGGTAGATAAGAAGCATGGGTTTATTTAAAGAGTTAGCTAGTAAGAAGCCTGCGCTACTGGCCAAGCATTTATAATGAATATTAACTCTCCATGTCGGTTATTTGGAAACTGGAGGGCGGGAAAGAAAAGCGCCCTACAAGATGTTTCTGCTCTGTCCTGGGCTGTGCCCATCAGAGAATTTCTGGCAGAAGCATGAACCACTCTGGCTTTTAGCGGTGGGGGTCCCTCTATGGACAGCATGAACAAAGAGAACCAACTAAAGAAACTTAGGATCAGTGGGCATTATAAAATATATACTCTTATATTTTAACAAAAATGAAAAACTCATCATCATGGCACATGGCATCTGAATAAATCCCTCGATAACTTTATGAAGAACTTGCTTTCGATTATGTCTCCATTGTGAGATCCAGCGAAATGGAAAAATTATTTAACATTTCTTTGGCTTTCTAGCTATTCAGCTCTTAAAGAAAGGGCGGTGTGAGCTACAGAGGTGAGCAGGATAAATGTCCTAATTTACAGAAGTTTCTAATTTAAAAGGATGGCACTGGGCACAGGAAAGATGGCTCAGCAGCCTTCTCTTCCAGAGGACCTAGGTTCCATTGCCAGAAGCCACATGGCAGCTCACAACCACCTCTAAATCCAGTACTGGGGAATCCAGCCCACTCTTCTGAACCCCAAAGGTACCAGGCATGCACATGGTACACATGATACATGTAGATGAGACATAAACTTGTAAAGGAAAATAAACAAATCTTAAAAAAAAAAAAAAAAAAGATTAGACTAGACACAATTAACCAGAGAGGAAGGTCCCGTGGGCAATCCTGAGGCAGGTTCCGTCAGTAGAGTTTAACAATCTACAGAGCACACAGGTAAGAGACGTGGAGAAGAGGTAGGAACAGCCTTCAATGGTCAGCTCCAGGAGGACGAGCAGGATTTGAGGTTAGAGGAGACGGACAACAGACAACCTTGAAGAGCAGGCCAGAGAATCTATCTAGTCAAAGGGCTCGCAGGAGCTCCTGCAGGCTGGCCCAAGAGAAGACAACAGAGCTCCTGCTGGTGGCTGATAAACAGTACTAACAGGAGCGAGATCAAACAGCTACTGACAAAAGTCCAGTGGGTCTGGCAGCTAAATCCCTGTTGGCCCTGGGAGGAGCCGAGAAGTCCAATCCTTTCCCCTCCTCTCGTCCTCCTCCCCTCTCCCATGTTTGAAGTTTGAGATCTGAGGTGGTTCTCTGGGGATCCAGCTCCTGAGCTGTCTGAAATGGACCAAGTCCTCCTTGGGATACCTTTTTAAAACTCTTTATTACCAAAGAATTTTAAGATCACACCAGAAAGGAACCACGCCTTCCTGAAGATGCCACCTGAGGACCCCAGGCTCAAAGGCGTGGCTTTAACATAAGGGGATAGTTCTTCCCTGCCAGGGAGGTAAATGTTAAAGGGGCCAAACACGCCCTCAGTACAGCAGACACTCTTTGCAGAAGGACTTGAGGTAGGAAACCATCCTCTTTTATCTACATATGTATTTCCATTACCTGTGCATTATAGACTTAAGTGGATGTAAATATTTTAACTGACTAAAATTTAAAGAAGAGATAAATCTGAGAGACTTTCAAAGACAAGAATTGTAAGGAAACACTTTTAGTAGACTATCAGTGAGCTCCGATTCTAAATGTTATTTCCATTTCTCTTTTAACTTTATTACGGTGATATGTGTGTTTATGATAGGGGGGCATGCATGCCGGGGCATGTGTGTGGAGGTCAGAGCAGTCAGTTTTCCCCGTCTACCTTACGTGGATTGCGGGTACTGATCTCTGACAAGGATGCTGCTGAGCCATCCCGCTGGCCCAAAGCAAATTCTTGAAAGAATTATAGTTAAGGTGCATCCAAATCCGAAGTCATATTATCACCCTGTGCCACAAAACTGCGGTCTGAGCACGCTGGCCTGGGCTGTAGGACGAAGCCTGTTTCAAGAGACTGTCAAAAACTGCCAGGGAAAATTGATAGGGAATAATGCAAGAAGATACACACACTCAAGGGAGTGGGAAATGTCCCAACATGGAGGAGGAGGAGACAGTATGTAGAAAAGAGCAAGAGACGTGGTTGGCAAAATGCCTCCCGTCTTATTACTCTAATTGTCATTGCTAGTATCAGCCACAGTCCTCTCCTACCGGGCTACGGAACGTCCGTGGCAAGCCCCTCTACACACAGGATTATCCAGGTATCAGCTAGATATTTCTCCCTCATGAAGATCCTAAGCTAAAAATTACCATCCCACTGAGCAGAGAAAATGACTTTATTTCTCCGAGTTACAGCTTCTTCCAGCAATTTGCTCCAGACTGTCAATGAGACAGCCCAGATGTAAGCTCCATGCATTGTATCTTCACTGTCCCCTCCCACACTCCAGATGCAGCTAATAGCCTGTAGGGGACACCAGACCTGGTGGAGAACTCCCGAGCAAACGCTAGACCGTTAACTGTGACGAGAGCAACAGACCCAGCCGGGACAGAGAAGAGGTGAGAAGTCTACCATCCTTGGTCATCTGAGATTTGAGGAAGGCACCGGAGCTGCTTTGGGGTGGAGAGAGAAGAAGCCCTGGGAGTGGCAGATGCAAAGCTTGGCAGAGATGCTGTGCTGAACGGGCGTGGCCAGCGGGCCGGATGAGAGGCAGGGCAAGGGCTGGGAACTATGCACGCCCTGGTGAGATCTGCCCCAGCACACTGTATGCAGGGCTTCATGGGCCATCGAATGTTTCTTCTTCTCTTCAGCAGTGGCAATTCTTTATTGCTGGTGGTACTGCTCTCCACCAGGGTAGCAGGACCCTGCTGTCTCCTAGCAGAATGGTTTCGAGGCTAAGGGCAGACAGCCCAAGGCAGGTCCTAGAACACACATCCACCACATCAGAACATTGACAATATGACTTATGCGGCAGGCAGTGGATGTTAGCTGAGACACGATGATAGTTATGGGGGTGGGGAGGGGTGTCCAAGAACACAGGCAACCCAGAAGAAATAAGCATCAAGAGTCCCCGTTGAGAGCAGTGTGGAACTCATCTCCGGCTGAGGGGCAGGCATGAAGCACACCGGGACCCTGCAATCCCCAGGATTATTTTGAAAAAAGTGTAAAGCCTTTTAGGGTAGTGCCAGCAAAAGTCACTCTCAAGATGCACCGGCTGGCACACTCAGCATCGTTACCAGTAAAGCCAAGGGCTATAGTCAGCGGCAGGAAGTTCAAGCAGGAATGAAAACCATTTGCAAGCACACGTTTATCGCAGCGTGAGCTTCAGTGTGTGTGAGCACAGCCCAGAGGCCCACGGGAAGCCGGGCTCCTGAAGTCGGGCTTTTCCCAGTATGTTTTCTGAGTAAGTCCATGGGAGACTCTGGCTTTGACTCCAAACACCATACGCTGAGCACGACTTCAAGACCTAAGACTTAAAGTAGGCATCAAATACAACACTTCATTGCAAGGGAGCTAGAGGAATGATTATATAAAAGCAATTTCAATTTTTAATTTTTCTGAAGGCACAGTGACACTAGACCACTGGCAAAACTAAGAAAATAGGATAATCGAAATCTACTAGATTGGCAAGATATAGATGGCTCAGCATTTTTGTTTTTGTTTTGTTTTGCTGGTTTTTCGAGACAGGGCTTGTCTCGAGCTTTGAAGCCTGTCCTGGAACTAGCTCTTGTAGAAAAAGTTGGCCTCGAACTCACAGAGATCCGCCTGCCTCTGCCTCCCGAGAACTGGAATTGAAGACGTGTGCCACCACCACCGATTGCTCAGTTTTTAGTAACTATTTTCATGTATTTAAATATGTAGTTCCAAAGAACCCCACATGTCCCTGGGAGCTGCATCACTGAAAAATCAAAATATACATAGATAAGGAGACAGAGAGGCAGACATCGATTATTTCACTAGACATAAATATACACATCCACATACATCCTTAATTATGAGAGCTCATTTTTCATCCGATCAGAAGGGGCAGCTAATATTTAACCACAAACAAAGCCAAAACTAAGTCTTTGGCTATGGTTCTTCCACTTCAGTGCCGAGCTTCTTGGCCTTGGCACTACTGTCTGTGAGCGGACAGTTCTAGGATCTGGGACTACTGTGTGCCACCGCTGTAGGACAGACAGTGGCATCCCTGTCCTCTAAGGACCAGCAGAACCCTCCTACCTCTGCATGTGGCAATCGAAACTGTCTTTGGACAACATCAACTGCGCAATCACCGAAACCAGGTCTGGCTGGAGATACCGCGGAGCATCTGACCCACAGAAGTCTAGCTTAACCATCTCAAAAGCCATACAGCCACCGCCGCCGCCACCACAATATCCCAATGACAGATTAATCTTTTTCTCAGCCAAGACGCTTTCTAAATATTTTCACATCGGTATTTCTGCTCACAGACAGTGAACAGAGAACATGCGTCTTCATTTATACGCATCTCACGGCAAACTGGGGTTGTTTTCAACAGATTGTTTGTTTAATGAGAGGATAAGGGCTGCTAAAAGCTAACAGTAATGACGGCAGCAATCACAGCCCAACCTTGCGGAGCCCTTGACGGTTCTCCAGGCATCTTTGCAGACATCAGTGCTAGCACGGCGTCCAGCAACAGTTCCCAGACATCTTAAGTCTACACGCACCTACCGACGCCCCTTTGTAAGTCACCAACCGAGTTCCTTACTGCAATTGAAAACATTAAGAACTCTAGTAGAGCACACGCATACCCACGAGGAGGGGCAGGAAATGTTTCTGCTCAGGCAAAAACCAGAGAAGCCTGGGGCTCTCAACTCATTACACAACTTGGCCCAAACAGGATCTCTCTCTTTTCCTTTCAACTCAGCAGCAGACTTGAGAAGGGAAAGAGGGAACAGACTCCTTTCTGGTATAAGTGAGTAGAACATAACTAGAGAGGTAAGAAGGTTTTAGTTTTGCTTAAGATCTTGCCTTATAATTTATTTATTTATTTTTGCTTTTTCGGCCATTTTTATGTGAGCAATTAAAAAAAAAAAAACTAGTAATCCAAGTCTGTTGTTGATCCATCAAACAAACGAAAAAGACTTCTGTTCGGTCATGCAGACTAGAAAACAAATCTAGTAAGGAAAATAAGGCAGCCTGCTCCACATATCTGGTGAGCAATGTCCTTGAAAGCTAGACAGTGGTAGCCCAGGCTGGCCTCAAACTCACAGAGATCTGCCTGCCTCTGTCTCCTGAGTACTAACTAGGGTCAAAGGTTTGTGCCGCCATGCCAAGCTGCAGGAGTCTTACAACGTGTGCTCTCCTGTTTCGTGCGCAAAACTAATCAGCAGCTGCTGCTTCCAGACTTCGCTGCAGAAATATTTTACACTTAAGTATGCTGCATTATTTTTTTTTTGAGGCACTAACTATAAATTTCTACATTCTTTCCCGTGAGCTAAAAACCAGAACGAAAAACAAAACTGTCTCTGATTCCAGGAGACAGCTGTACGCATCTGTCAATCACACGCTGGAGGGGAAGGGCTGTCTTTGCCGGCCGTACTCACATGTGAGGGCTCAGCTCGTAGAAGTTTCTGTTTCTGTAATCCTCCACCTTCTCAGGCGAATAAATGGGCAAGGACCGGTAGGGGTTCACGGATATAACCACACTCCCAATGTATGTCTGAAAAACAGAAGAAGAAGAGAGTGATAGGCTAACAGCAACACGGGACACCTTCAAACACCGCAAAAGTTCAGCGTGACACGGTTGCATCCCTCACCACGATTTTACACACTTCAAGAGCACTGTGTCTCTCTGAAGACAGGCGGCCAATAAATGCATGTTCATTTTGCTCATAAATGGAGAGCACAAATTTGCAGACTGGAAATATGTTTTAAGATAAATCTTGACATAACTTTATGACTCTGTACAGAAGCTCTCCAAAGTCCCGTCACACTGGCCAAGTTCCCATAACTGATGCTCACTGTAAGCAAGCAGTTACCTCTAGTGTCTCCTGGCTCACCTTTAGCCTTCTAAGTGAGCAGGTGCATTAGCAGCCCAATTCCCCAGCCCCGCCCACACCTAGGGTAAGGGTTTCCCTTGGGCAAGGCCTCTCTACAGACTGCCATCTAAAGCAATACAGACCACATGCAATTCAGTATTAGGCCCACAGCTATCTAGCCCTTGGAAATATACACGCCACAGAATTCCATGCTGCGATACACTCTGGTAGTAGGTTTACAAGTGCTTTCTGATGCAACATACATTTAATGAGGAATCAACGCCCAATGGTCAATTTAAATGGACGTCCTGAGGGGTCAAATGCTGTATTTCCACAGACGTTAACTAACCCCTAGCTGCCAACTAGAACTCTCTTCCTTTGGGCTTCACCCTTCCCTTGCTGGCAGCCCCAGTAATACTGGTTCAGTCCCCTTTGTGCAAGGCCTAGCACAACACCGCGGGTGACAAATGGCTGCTTGAAGGTACCCTCGTCTTGGCAGCTCTGGTTTTCCTTAGTTTCGCCATCATGAAGACGGAAGAAAAAGAGCTCTCCTGAACTGGTGAGTGAGGGGTTTAAAATGAAAAGCTGCCTGACTAACACAGAGTTACTCCAGACGAGAGAGCAAGGCCACTAGCCGCGGCCTTCGTATTTACTGAGCAAACGATGAGCCCTCTTCGCAGGGGGAAGTACTTGTGTCTTTCTCCTTTGGAAAAAAAAAATTTAAGCGTACAGACTTTGTCAGCAGAGAAACCGACCCCTGGGCTGGCTCTTTGCAATGGCTAAGCGGTGATAACCATCTGCCACGGTGGCATTCTTGCAGAGAGAACAAATTCTGCTGCCTGGGTTCCGGCATCAAAACCCCCGCTAATGACACGCAAGTTACTTTTTATTTGTAACTTTTCCTGCACAGTGAAGTAGCTGTGCTTCTGCGCCGAGCTGTGGTGTGTCACAGTCGTGCAGAACAGGACCTGCCCACTGAGGCTGCTCAGTCTCTTTAACTGAAGGACTGGCTCACACCAGCTCCAGGGAGCGCTAAAGTGGACGATACTGTCCGTTACCCTTGGGTTGACGTGCAACGCCAAAGTCACTGTATACCGTGGCCATTGTTTTATTAAGCTCGTAGGCCATGCGTTGCCAGTGAACAAAGCCTTAAGTGATACCCGCTCCCCTTGCTTTGCTGCCCTGCTGTAGGAGCTGCTTGCAAATACGGCCAGAAAACCGTCTTCCACCTGTACACACACCCGCCGCGGGACGAGAGGAGTGTTTCAAAGGGGAGTGTGTGTTTATTTCCCAAGTCTCTGAATCTGGACTTGGATCAGTGAGACACTAGCAAATGCCACCCAGGCAGAGAGATTTGAAAACCATGCGGGACTGGTATGTGCCTACGTCTTCGCAGCTACCCTGTGCTCTTCATATGAACAAGCTTGAGCCAGGCTTCAAGTCGGGGTCGGGGAGTGGGGCGGCGGAGGAACAATGTGTTCTGCCCTATAGCCAGTACTAATGGGATATGAGTGAGCCAGCCCAAACCACTAACCCCACTGAAGCCACCAGATACTTGTCGTTATAGGAGTCGTCTCAGGTGAGGCCAGCAGAAGGTACACAAGGCTTAATTACGTCAGAGTAAATTTCTATTCCAGAGAGCTGTCACCCAAGAAGACTGTCACTTTAGCCATTTGTGAAACTAGTTTGCCGCAACACACCAATAACTGATACTCCCACATCTCTGAATCAACCAGAAAAGGGGACAAGCAGGACAAGACACACTCACCTAAGAATCATTAGAGCTGCTGTACTCCACATGTTGGCAGACTTAGTAGGATCCAATCTGTACCCCCAAGATGCCAATCAAACAGCAAGTAATAGTGAAAAGGAGGAAAAGGACATAGGGGGAAGAAGAGTGTGGCAAACACACTCACTGGTGCACATGCATGCACACGCACCCATGCACATGTGTGCACTTGTGTGCAAACACACTCTCACGCACATACCCAGTGTCCCTCTGTGTGGGGGGGTGTCTTCATTTGCAGGTATTATTTAATAGAAGGCAGTCCCGGTGAGGGAGCAGCCCAGCCCACGCCATCCTTTGGGCTTCCAGCTCTCCTGCAGAGCTGTCTGACAAGTTCTTAGGGCAGTGTGAAGTCTCTTTCCAGGAAACAAGTTCTTCCCTCCTTCCGAAACCAAGCTTCAGCCTTCTCCTCCCAGCATGGGACTCCTGGAGAAATTCCAATTTCTTGGGGACAATTGTTTTCACAGTCAAAAGAAAGCTCACCTGCGTCCCTCTAGAGTAACCTCATCCCTGCCAGGCTGGTTACACCCATTCCACCTCATGTCTGCATCCTAAGCCTTGAACCCCTAAGAGGTTTGCCTTCAGCCAGGACAGCTCTTCTGATGCTGCCGGGCTTCTTCCTCGAAGGTTCTATAAGCCAAGGCTTCAAAATCCCTGCAGTAGCAACAGGAATAATTAAATATTCAGTCACAAGCCCCCTTCCTTGGAAACACAGAAAGTAGTCCTGGAAGCAGCTGATTGCCTGGGGGGGGGCGGGGAGTTGGGGGGGGACAACTGATATTCAGTCCGTGTTTGGGTTGCCCAAACTCATGGACTCGTGAAAATGCGGGATAAAGCTTAGTTCTTCAGGGATCAGGGGAGTGACAGGGCAACTCATGTCTCCACCAATGAACATCTGAACTCATTTTCTTATTGCATCTAACTCTCGAAGGAAGCTCACTGTCAAGTAGCCACGTCTTCCATCTCTTTGCTCATTGCCTGCATCCTCCCAACCGCAGCTCTGTTGGCCACTGGTGTCAACCTCCCGTCAACAAAGCAATGAAAAGCTCCTCTCTTGCCTGTTACTGCCCTGTTCCACCAGCCTTCAACCTCTAGGTTGGTGAAGGAAAAGAGGAGAGGAACCAGAAAGGAAAAGTGACACAGGATGGGACGGGGGTGGGGGTGGGGTAGACCCCTGTAGAAAAGGCACTGTCAATCAACAGACTTCGCTTCCACTTCTCCAGGGTAGACATTAAGTCACGAAAGTGCAAACATTCCTGAGTCAAAACCATCCCCAGCTGCGTGTTTTCAATGCTTCGGGCACTCCCACCACATGCCTTGCAAATAACACAACCTGAGGGTTCCTCTTGTGCCTGCAGCGAAACTGATCTCTTTTCTGGAGGACAGTCCATAGCAGCCTTCCCTCTGCAGACTCCAGGTCAGAGCCCGGGAGAAGAGTCTCTGCAGCTACAGCTTGCCATAGGCCATGTATGCTATTCCAAGAAGAGTCCTGGCAAAGCTCACTCCTCAGAGACCATCTCAGTGACCTGGGAGGCACCAGCCACCCTCAAGCTTTTAAAGAGATCTCGCGTGAACTCTGGCACTACAGGCATGGATGGATTTAGCTTAGGTCTAGGGGTTGGGGTCCTGACTCAGCTGTTACACAGTGGTCAGTAGATTCCAGCAGGGCTACACAGCATTTATAATACCATAATACACACTGTTTACAGAACGCTCGTGCGCCTGTTGTGGGCTTGGTGCTTGGATATATAATCTCATTTAATCCTCATATCTTCAAGGGGGAGTTAGTAATAGTCTTCCTGTATATACACATGAGGAAACCGGGGTAGGGAAAATGTAAAAATGTGCCTTGCTTTACACAAAACTGAAGACTTACCAGAACACTTGGAGTCACAGTTTGCAGAACATTCCAAACAGATTTCAAGTATAAGCAGCGGGAGATGATGCAGAGTCTGAGCTGAGAGCGCAGATGCTGCAGGTGTGGGTTCAAATGTGAGCACTTTCATCATCCAACCCCTTTGCCACACTCTGACTTCAGAGCTGCTCCTGCACTGCCTGCCTTGAAACTCGGGACTCTGCAGTCTAGCTCCCTATCCCTCCTCCCTTTCCATCCCTCCTCCCTTCCCTCTCCTCCTTTCCTTATCCCTCCTCCTTTCCTTCTCCATCCTCCCTCCCTTCCCTCTCCCTCCTTCCTTTCCTCTCCCTCCTCCCTTCCCTCTCCATCCTCCCCTCTCCATCCTCCGTTCCCCATCCCTCCTCCCTTCCCTCTCCATCCTCCCTTCCCTCTCCATCCTCCCTTCCTTCGGCTGTGGTAGCCAAGGCTAGCCGCGAACTCCAGTTCTTTATGTAGCCAGGTTTACCTTAAACTCATGGTTTTCAGTCTGCCTTAGACCCTCTAAGGCTGGGGTTTAGTCCTGTACCACAAGAGCAGTTAAGCTCTGAAATGTGGTCTTCTGTATAGAAGACTCATCTCGGCTATGTTACGAAAGCCTCTGATATACAGACTGTGAGGGAATTTTAGATTTTAATATCATGTTCAAATAAAATTGGCCCTTAATAAATGTGTTGCTCCTTTATCAACAGTCACTGAAATCGGTCTGTTTATACAGTTCTGGCTTTGAACCACTCCTGCTTCAGAGGTGAAAGTATCGTGGCCTGGAGACTCACACCCAGAAGGTTCCTACATTGTCCCTGACAGCTTCCGAAGCCACTGTAGACTAGAAAAGATTAATCATAATAATCATCTCAACATCAGAGATCCCCATCAGGAAACTGTCAATTAACAGACAAAACTTACTTGGATATCTGGGGTGTTATTTACTCTAGAGTGGCTTCAGCCCACCACAGAACTGCATAAACAAACTGAGTCTTCTCGGCGGAAAAACGGTATCTCAGAGCTAACTGCTCTTGTGGTACAAGCCTAAACCCCAGCCTTGGAGGGTCTAAGGCAGATTGAAAACCATGAGTGTGAGGCAAGCCAGGACTATATACAGAACTGGAGTTCAAGGTTAGCCTGGGATACACAGCAAAAGACAGGGAGGAGGGATGGGAAAGGGAGGATGAGGAGGCAAGGGAAGAGGAATGGGAACGGAGGAGAGATGGGAAGGGAGGATGGAGAGAGAAGGGAGGAGGGATGGCAAAGGGAGGACAGATGGGAATGGAGGAGGGATGGGAAGGGAGGATAGAGAGGGAAGGGAGGAGGGATGGGGAAGGGAAGATGGAGAGAAAAGGGAGGAGGGATGGGAATGGGGGAGGGATGGGAAGGAAAGAGGGAGAGGGAAGGGGGGATGGGAAAGGGAGAATGGACAGGGAAGGAAGGATGGGTGGGAAGGGAGGGTGGGAGAGGGAAGGAAGGATGGAGAGGGAAGGAAAGAGGGATGGGGAAGGGAGGATGGGAGAGGGAATGGAGGATGGAGAGGGAAGGGAGGAGGGATGGGGAAGGGAGGATGGAGAGGGGAGGATGGAGAGGGAAGGGAGGAGAGATGGAAAGGGAGGAGGGATGGAAAGGGAGGAGGGATAGGGAGCTAGACTGCAGAGTCCCGAGTTTCAAGGCAGGCAGTGCAGGAGCAGCTCTGAAGTCAGAGTGTGGCGAAGGGGTTGGATGATGAAAGTGCTCACATGTGAACCCACACCTGCAGCATCTGCGCTCTCAGCTCAGACTCTGCATCATCTCCCGCTGCTTAGCCTTGAAATCTTTTTGGAATGCTCTGCAAACTGTGACTCCAAGTGTTCTGGTAAGTCTTCAGTTTTGTGTAAAGCGAGGCACATTTTTACATTTTCCCTGCCCTGGTTTCCTCATGTATATATACAGGAAGACTATTACTAACTCCCCCTTGAAGATATGAGCGCCAAGTGAGATTACATATCAAAGCACTAAGCCCACAGCAAACATTCCACAGACAGTACCCATTATGGTGGTATAAATTCCACAGGGCTCTACTGGAATCCACTGGCCACTGTATAACAGCCAAGCCAGGACTCCAACCCCTAGACCTCAGCCAAATTCACCCAGCCCTATAATGCCAAAATCATGAAGACTTTCACAAAATGGTCTTCATATACAGGAACTGGCCAAGTTACCAGACAGCCCATGCGACAGTCCTAACAAACTTAACACTAAGACGATGCCAGAAGAGCACGCCCTTGGAATCCTCAGAACAAGAGCAACTCGGGTCACAGGAGGAAGCCATTCTCCTCTTAGGTCTTGGATCCTGGGAATTTGATCACAAGACACAAACTATCATGCGTCACCCTGCTACTAAATGGGCATCTGTGTGACTTCCCCAATTCTCCTGAAGAGATCCTTTGTCTCTGGAGTTTTATTAGAAGACACACTGTGGTCTAGCAAATGTTCTGGTTGCTTCTTACACCATTCCAAAGTGTGCAAAATGGTGTGAGTCAAAATTCTAAATGTGAGGTCAAGAACAGACGTCAATACCTCTCTGGTACTTAAAACAAAAACTCAATCTAGTGTATGTATTAACAGTGCCACTCTTGGAAACATAGCTGTGTGTGTGTGTTGCTTGTATGCAATGGGTATCACACACACACACACACACACACACACACAAACACAACACTAATTATAACCTATTTTTACAAGTGAAGAACTTGGATTCACAGGCTGAAATAATGTAGCCGAAGTGGTACACGTACAACAAGTGATAGACGTACATCAAGGCCCTTGCGAACTGGTCTGCACATACCCAGTACGCCCACAACCCCATAAACACCTGTCAGAATGCTAGAAGAAAATTAGAACACGAGAGACTGGTTATGTGCCCAGTTTGCTGCCCGTGCTAACTTCTTTTTCTACCACAGTCAGTCAGTTTCAAAGGCTTCCACAAAGCCTGCTTCCCCAGGGCGCTCACATCCCTCATGGCATGGCCATGACCACGAAGCCTACTTCCACAGGGCCCTCATAATCCCTCATGACATCGCCACCACAAAGCCCGCTTTCTCAGGACCCACACTATAGGACCCAGCCATGACAAGCTCCTTAGAGGCCTGAGTCTCAGTAGTTTTCCATAAGGCAACACCTGATTCCAAAAAAGACCACAAACTGAGATCACCCAGGCGCCACCCAGGTACAGACCATCCAAAGGTAAATTCCTAACATCCCAAACATTGTAGATAGGATCCCCTGCCAGCACACACCCATCACCATTTCACCAGGGCACCCCTAGACAAATGTCAGCCAATCAGGGGTCCTGAATCTTAGAAATCCCTCACCCCAACCTCTGCTGTTATAAAAACCCAACCCCAGAGGAGCTGGGGCTCTCCGATTGCGCCAATATGAATATGTTGGACACCGAGAGAATCCAGAGAGTCCGAGTCCTAGTTGGTTGGGGGGGGGAGGACGACTCAGTGATCTGGGAGTAACACACACAATCCTCATGACATCACCACACCACATCTTGCTTTTTGTTTTTATTTTTCCAGTATTTTTCGATCTGAAAAAAGAACTCATCTCTGTTGATTATTTTATCCAGTGCCTTAAATCACTGGCCTCGGACCAGACATCCACAGACACACTAAGATGCCTGCACACTCTGGCTGCACATGAGATCTAGGCCTGCTGGTCTAGCCTAAGACATTCCTGCCCTACCAACTATAATCTTTCATCCTTGGGCTGTCAGTCAATTTCAGACCATAAATTAAAGAACTATATATGACTCCCCTGCCACGCTTAAATACCAGCTAAAAATACCACCCCAGGCTGCCTTTAATTTAGAGCAAGACAAGGCAATTCTGCCATATCATCACTGAGACAAACTCGGAAAGGAAGGAGGAACTGTCCAAATATATATATATTGTTCTCCGGATCCAGTAAAACCCTTCGCTAGGGTACAGTGTGGCCCTGAGTTGTTCAGTTCCCTACTTGCCACAAGTCCTGAAAATAGTACGAGGTGGTTACCTGGAAACAGAAATAGAGCAAAATTGAAACCTGTGCAATGAAGGCAAAAACGAGAGCGAGGTAGGAAAGACAGAGTGGAAAAGAGTGGGTCCCCCAAATCTGCGTGCTGGAAGTTTCACCCGAGATGTGGCAGTCAAGTCGGGGGAACCATTAAGAGGTGGGGCACCACCCTCAGAAGAGATTAATGTAGCTCTCACAGGATGCAACTTCCTGGAGAGGGTTGCTATAAAAAGTATCACCAGGCCCTGGAGACCCTCCCTGCTCCTCCCTGTCCCACCATGGGATCAGCTCTGAATTTGTGGTCACACCTTTCTCCACCTTGTGAGAGAGTCAGGAACCCTCACTGGGACAATACCATGCTGTCTGAGCCACCAGCCACCAGAATCATTTGTCAAAAACATCTTAATCAAAAAAAGAAAAAAAAAACCAGTATTTAGTTACAGCAAAAGAAAATGGAATCTAAAAAACAAACAAACAAACCAAACAAAAACCAAAACCAAATTCTGGGCTCCCCAGTCCCAAATACAGCCACACTACCTACAATATATTCCACTCCTACTTCATGTCAGTCTCCAGAGTAGGAGTTATGAGTAAAATAAGCGCCAAAATATCCACCTCACGGCTGAAAGGACTCAATTCCTGATACTGGCGGCTGTGAGTCACTACGATTCCAAAGTTTGTTCTGTCTGCTCGAAGCCCAGGTCTTTCCCAAGATGCCACGCTGTGTGTCACCTTCCACCTATTCCAAAGTCAAGTTCAAAAGATAAAATATCTTCTCTTTAAAAATCAGAATCACCATTAAAATCCATCCGCCCTGTAGACGAAGGAGAAGACTGGTGTGTAACGGAAGGAGAAGACTGGTGTGTAACTGAACTGGCCCCATGAGCCCAGAGCCAAAGGGCTTCTTCTACTTGGTGCTCATAAGGAGGACCATGAGGAGCTGTCAATCACTTGCTGTCCACTTCATATGATGACTGTTCTTTCCTGAAGATCTTCTAGGCTCGGCTTTGGGTTTTGGATTTTGGTTGCAGGGGGTGGAGGGGGGAGCCACTTGGTTATCTTCTTGGTTGATTCTCTGTGCTTTGGCTATGAGGGCCATGTCATGACAACCCACCGCTTGAGAACCTGCCCCATGTCCAATAAGTTCATGCCGCTGTACACTGAGTGCTCGCCCAACACAAGGCCAAAACACTGACTGTCACTCCCATGTTTCACCTAGGTCACTTTGGGACCGCCTAATCCCAGAGCTTATACAAATTTCAATATCACATGAAACTACTTTTCACACTAAAGAGGCTTTCCTAGTAGTGAGGTCATTTGATGTTCGTGGAAAATCAACCGGAGGTCATTAGCACATGAACACTCTGGCGTTAGATTTCCTGGCTCTAAATCCCAGCTCCATCTCATACCCGCCGTGTGTGACCATGGAACAGACACGAAGTCTGTCTGGTCTGTTTTCTCAGATGTGATATGAAAATGTTACAGCACACAAGACTCTGTAAGAACTAAATGAGCCAAAACATAAAGGACTTAAAGTATTCGAGGAGTTAACGGACGTTCCCCGGGTCTCACAAGCAAAAGTGGCAGGGCCAGGCCTCAGGTTCAGGTCTTCACTCCTGGGTATCCAGCAAACTGCTTCTAACAGAGGCCTTTTCTTCTGATGGCCTTGTGTCCTCACACCTAACTCCAGGTGTGGCTATGACCACAGCACTTGAGTTAAATGCTTATAAATACCACACAGAAATTTCAAGAACAATACAGGACCTGCCGCTTGAAATAACTGCCTGAGACTGGCAGATAACAGACACATGAGATTTGCCAGTTAAGCAGGTTTTATGAAAGTCTGCACAGGTTAAGAACTAACACATTATTATCAAAGCTGGCTGTCCTCATAAAGTGTGCAAGAGACAGGCTGTCCTCGCAAATCAGACACAACATCCCCCTATGCTTCATCACCGACAGCCACAGCTTTATCTAACCTTCTGACTGGTCTCCATTCTGAACTCCCAAACGCACACACAATCTGCTCTCCGCCTTTCCTAGGAGCCAGCCACTCCCACACGCGGCAGTGTGAGCATCTCATGAGAACAGATCTGGGTCGTCCTCCTCCCTTGCCTGCTTAGTCTAGGCAGAAGGAGAAGGGGCACTGAAGATTAATCCCATCCCACTCGAACCTCACTGGGGCTGGGATCTCTGAGGAAAAAGAGTGTGTGTTTCCCGCTCTAGAAGAGAAACAGTATCCTTCCTTACATGAACAGTTTACAAGACTCTGAACCAATACTACTTCTGGAAACCTGGAACAAGATAACTACATTTTCATGTTACATGGCTCTATGCTGCTTGAAATGTTTTTCAAAAGCATATGACTTTTATAAAAAAAATTAAAGGCTTTAAAAAAAGGGTATGTTGAAATTACAAAAACCAAAAGGACAGTTAGGTAATAACAACAACATGAAGCTGGACTTTGGTGCCGGCTCTGAGCTCTGCTAACAAATGAAAGGTCCAAATGTCAGATTTTCATTCAGTCCAGCCTGGAAATAGCCTGAGCTAAGTCACTCACACACACAGGGAGCACTCCTGATGTGCATGCACACACACAGGGAGCACTCCTGATGCACACACACAGGGAGCAC
This sequence comes from Ondatra zibethicus, assembly GCA_004026605.1. NCBI lineage: Eukaryota > Metazoa > Chordata > Mammalia > Rodentia > Cricetidae > Ondatra > Ondatra zibethicus. The sequence continues at coordinate 46,544 of PVIU01009970.1, read as the reverse complement.
TCCTGATGCACACACACAGGGAGCACTCCTGATGCACACACACAGGGAGCACTCCTGATGCACACACAGGGAGCACTCCTGATGCACACAGGGAGCACTCCTGATGCACGCACAGGGAGCACTCCTGATGCACACAGACAGGGAGCACTCCTGACACACACACAGAGCACCGTGACACACACAAACAGTGAACACTCCTGATACACAGGGAGCACTCCTGATGCACACACACTATGAGGGTGAGAAACTCAATTTTTTTTGTAACAAAAAGAGAAGTCATTTATGGCACACATTATTCCCAGGAACGTATGTTCGCACCACACAATATGAACTGTCCTGTGTATAAATGAAAAGTGCTTGGGAAATCTCAAGATGTACAAACATAAGCCAGTATAATTTTTGCAATATTTTTGTAAACTAACCAAATATCCAGTACAAAAGCATGGGATCCCATTCCATCCCTATTTCCGTAATTTCTAAAAGCAAAGGCAATTTGTACTAGAATTTTGAAGCTGTCACTTTTACAAGCGCAATTAGTTTAACATACAATCTTGAAACTGGACTAATTCAGACCTGTATATGCAGACCTGACAATTCAGACAGAAAACAAACTAAACTTAGTGCTGGACGCTAAAAACACTTCTGTCAGCAGACAGACACCTTGGCTCTTCACCTTCCAAATCTGCCCTGCTAGTTCTTACCTAAATTGCCGTTCTCCTCTTCCTGGACAGAACCACAGTCCTGACCAGCCACCCTAAAAACAGAACCGTCTGACCTCAGGTCTGCCTCTTCCTCCATCCCAATAAAGCCTACGTGAAACCTGCCCCTGCTGCAAGCTTGCGCAGGGTGGGGGGTGGGAAGGCCGGAAGGGCCGACAAAGGGCAGAAAGAGCACAGAGCTTGGGAATGTCACAACTAGCATTTCCCAGCCACTGACGCCACACTGAGCCTGGGAGACTAAAAGGCAGGGCCCGCAGCTGGTCCCAGCTTGAACTGCACTCTGCCAAGAGAGAATAACAGCAAACAGCCCCTGACCCTGCATGCTTCAAACCCGCCAATCCAATTCTTCCCTCTATCTCCTCTTACCTGATCCCCCCCCCCCCCCCCCCCCCCCCCCCCCCCCCCCCCCCCCCCCCCCCCCCCCCGTCTCCACCACACAGATCCAAAGCCCTCGCTGGGAAGGACAGCTGGACCCGTCCCCAACACTGTTGCTACTGGGGCCCCACAGACATGAACTAGCATGTTGCTACTTAGACAAGAGTGTTAACCCCCTTCAGATGATATTACTGGAGCATTGTAAGGAGCGTGGTGCATCAAAATCAACCCACAGGCTACAGACAAAACCTGAGCTACTTCGGAAGCAAGAGGCTGGTGAAACATAGCTGCATGACTGGACTTAATTCTGCCTCAGATGTTCCGAAAAATCGATTCACCCTTTTCTGCCATCAGAAGTTCCTGGTCTGGGAAGCACACTGTTGGGTGACCATGCAACTAACACTCATGGCAACGTCAACACAGCCGCTCGGTGAACTTTAGGGCTTTCTCAGCACCCATCTCTCTTTTCCACTCTTGCGGAGCTGCTGAAGGTGTCTGGCTGCTTATTCATCCCCTCTCTCACCCTGGAGTGCACTAACTGTCGACCCAGAGAATGCTAGGGTTTGTGATCACTCACTCTAGAGCGACTCACAGCCAGAGCAAAGTCACCGCTCAGACAGCTCTGTCAGAGTAGACAGCCCTCTGACCTTCTCTATGGGTGGTGGGGGGCTGGAAGGGAGGGGAACAGCAGGGTGGAAAACAAGAGGCCCCTAACCTAGGACTACACCACACTATGTTCACACTACGGCCACACCGAGACTTTACAAGTCTAGGCCAGCTTTCCGGTCCCAGCCACCTTGTCAACCCAGTGTTAACACACTTACAGGATGGGGCGCCCCAAATGGTTGCCTGAGGAACAGAGCAAAGCTAAATGAGGATACAACATCTATTCTGAGAAAGAATTGAAAAATCAACATGAAACACAAACCAATGCGATGCTTCGTGCAGGCCAAATGATTTTGTAGTAACCCACGTCGGAAAGGAAAGCAAGAATATTGTCAAAATAAGAGTCAGAGATAGGTCTCCTGGGGTTGGCCATTCGAGGCTGGCAATCATGACCACATCTACCATGCGGTTCTTGTATTTTTTATTACAAAAGCAATGTATGTTTACCTTAAACACGACAACATTGAGAGCTAACAGTATTTCTCCCCTGTGCCCACAGGACTCCACCAAGGGCATCCAGTTAGCAAGCCTTTCTCATCAATCCAGGCCCATTTAAAACAGCAGGGCTGAGCCACACGCGTTACTCTAGAACCTGCTTTCTTCCCACTGAGAACAGAAACTGCTTTGTCGTCTATGACATGTGTTTAAAGGTGCAGCAGGAACGCACACTTCTCATGAGAGCATAGCCATCAAGCACCATGGAAAACTGATGTCAATATCTACAAGCTAAAGTCAATTTTCTACTTCTGTCTTATAACCAGAAAGGGCATTCCAGAAATAAAATTATGCAGAGCTGAAACCCAGACATTTTGTCTACTAAAGACTCATGGACGTTAACATTTGGCATTTTGTTAAGAGGGGCATTGTTTTGGTTTTCAGTGGCCACAACAAACCAGGTATTCAAATGCACATAAAGCCCCGTCTCTCCTGTCTTTGGTTCATCGGAAAGTGAATTGTGCTGCTTGGTGCCAAAAAGAAAAATGACCAGCAACATTAGTTAGGATATAATTGATTCCTCCTATCTTCATCTCAGAGACCAAGACTTAAAGGCCATCGTTCACTTGCAATCAGACCACACTTTAAAGCTGCAGAATGGCCAAGCTTTCCCACCTGAAAGTGGGCACTATACAAGGAGGGGAGGGGAGGGGAGGGGAGGCCAAGCCAAAGAACGCCATTCCCCTGCCCTGCAGCCCGCTCAATGCCTTTTCCATTTTAAATAAACTCTGAACCGGAACTACTCCTCAGATTCTGCATCCAGTTAGCAAAGTGACATCCTAAAAAGCAGGACTCAGACAGCTCCCATTACTGTAAAACTTCCCCCAACTTCCTACAGACCAATCAAGGAACATATGTAGTTCACCGTCCACTCAACAACTTATTTCCTGCACGGCGACTTATTTCGTGCACAGCGACTTATTTCGTGCACGGCGACTTATTTCGTGCACAAGGACTTATTTCGTGCACGGCGACTTATTTCGTGAAGAAATTATCCACTCAGAGTTGCCCTTGGGCCACACTTAGAGCCACAGTCTGAGGACTTGAGGAGGTTCGGAGGTGGCGCCTCTGAGAGGTGGACAGGTCACTGTGCTGAATCCACAAGAATGCAGTAACTGCGTGGCCCTATGGAGCGTCTCACCTCCCCCTGGGAGGACACAGCAGCAGCTATCAACCAGGAGGGAAGCTCTCGACTCTGAATCTGCCTGCCCTTTCCTCATGGACTTTCAAGGATTACGAGAAAGACTCCTGTCTGTCATCCACAGGCTGCTACATTACAGAGGCTCAGACGGACTCGGAGTCAACCACATGGAAACAAGGCTGTGTGACAAAACGATAAAGCCCTACGACTTAATACAAATTTTAGTTTGTTCTACGAAAGTCAAGGCTTTTCTCGCTATCCCCTTTATGTCTCTCCTTTTATTTATTCTATTTCCTCCCCACACTGATACAGAAAATGGTGCGTGTCCCAATAATACGGCTCATTTTGACGCACAGAAGCACATTTTTTAAAGGAAAGAGCTCAGAAGCAAGACAAAAAAAAAAAAATCTATCAATCCTACCTCTGCCCAATCTACTCTATTTGCCTCTCAGCCCCTGGCATAGAAAATCAATACCCCATTTCATTGGTTGAATTCATACCACACCTTTATGTCCACGCACGCAAGGGCGTAAGATAGATCTATTTTTTAACTCATGTTTAAAATCCATCTGGAGAACTTAACCCAGTAACACTGCAAAGTGCCTTTTAAGGGATCTTTAAAACCCTAGCGGTCTAGCGGTGGATGTATTTACATGGCTGTATTTTCCTTCCTGCCATTATACTTAGAACAGCTATGCTAATTCCAGTCTCCAGGGAACATGTGCTGGTCAGTCACCTACTGCAGTCTCTCTATGGGCAAGGATCAGGAAGGCTGCGTCTTCTCTGGGAGCTCACTGCCATGTCTTGGTGAAGAGCATCTAAGCGATCAGAGTTCTATACCCGTCCAGAGGCACCCAAGACGCCAACGGGGCTCAACACCGTCTGGGCTGATGTACTCTGAGGTGGGGGACTGAAACGTGGCACTCACGTGTGGTACCTGGCACACAGCTGACGTTTAAACGCCACTGGGAAACACTTGATTCGTCAGTGGGACACCTATGCCAAGCTAGCAAACACTCCGAACCGCCTGAGGATGTAAAAGAAGTACCTGACTGCTTAGGAACAAGAGAAAGGAGGGCGTGAGGTGGAAAAGCCAGATCTGCCACAAAACCCGGGACCTAAAAGCCACGGGGGCCTGCGCGCACTCACATATATCTCGTTGTGGTCGAAGCGTTTCTTGAGGTTGCCGATGAAGGTCTCCTCATTGAGCGGTTCTAGAAGAACCATGTCTCCCACGCCAATCATGTTGTCCAGGAGCGAGGACTTCACCTCCATTTTGGCCATGGTCTCCAGCTGGAAGGGAGGGGAAGGTGTCAAATCCATGCGCAAAACTCTTTCTTTCGGCTGGGTTCTGTGTGGCTGGAGAAATGACCCCCACCTGCCACATAAAATGCCATCGTCTCCCTCCCCACGATCCACCTTGCTGGCGTTGCCATGATGCCTTCCTGCCGCCAAACGAACCTTCTTCCGAGTCCATCCTCCCAGGCAGAGGTCATCCACAGAGGGTGCCAACAGGGAGCCACCGTCACTGCGGCCCTGATGGCATCTCTAGCACCAACCAAAACTAGCACAACTCCAACAGAACCCCTTTCGGAAGCCCCAAGCCATCCCGCCCCAGCCCTTCCAGAGCAATGGCAGCCTAGGCTATACCTGAACCTGCTTCCTCTAAGATGCCACACCTCGGCTTTCCAAGACTAAATTGCAATGTATTAGCCTAAGAAACTGTGTTGGAAACAATGCCAGTAACCCTGCTCACCATACCAAAGAACTCTGCATGCAGTAATGAACCTAATCCTCACAACAGCTCCACTGGGAGCATTGTTAACTCTGCGCTAATAGGAGCTATCTGGAGCTGGTGCCATGGCTGAGCGGGTAAGGGCACTTGTCACCAAGCCTGCAGCCCTGAGTCCAATGCCCGGAACTCACACAGTGGAAGGAGAGAGCCAACTTCTGTAATTTCTCCACTGCCTTCTGCACACACATACCGCGACATGTATGTACCCACCCCGAACATAGTAATTTTAAAAATTTGCATGAAGAAATTGGGCCAGCAAGCCAGCCCGGTGGGTAAAGGAATTTGCCCCAAGCCTAACACTCTGAGTTTGAGCCCCAGGATCTAAGGAGAAAAAAAATTGTTATCTGATCTCCACACCATAGCGCATTCTCATCAGGTCACTCACGCATACACAAAAGTAATTTTTTTAAATGAGAAAAAAAAATCGAAGCTCCACCTCCTGTGATTTCTGGCAAGTGGTTTGTGTGTGGTGCCTGTAGCATGCCCCGCAGAGTGGTGCATGCCCTTGATCCCAGGAGGCAGAGGCAGGCGGATCTCTGTGAGTTCCAGGACAGCCAGAGTTACACAGAGAGGCTGTCTCAAAACAAACAAACAAACAAGAATGCCATCGCTACTCTGACACCATAGCTATGGGGAGAGGTTTCATCCCGGCATGGGAAGCTTATTCACAAAGAGTACAACCCACAAGCAAACAGAGGCTGCCCAGCCAAGGTAATCTACATAGTCTCAGTTTTCATCCTGACTAGTCATCCTAAGAGCCAAACCAATTTAACCCACAATGACTGACTAGACCCTGAGGACACAGAGGCACCCTGTAACAGCAGCGTATTCTACACCCCGTATGTAGGGTGCCATCCACAGAGGAGAGCTAAGCCAACCAAGGCCCCAATCTCTGTGCTGCCAAAAGGACTAAAGTTCCTCTGAAGGTCTTCACAACGGAAAGGGTGTGGAGTGCCTATTGTACAAGTGTGCATGTTTGACCAACTCTTCCCGTCTCAGATAAACTCACCGTGACAGTCCTAAGTGTTTCCAGCACAGAAATCAAGTTTAAATGACGCTGAGACTCAGAAAAGACAGACAGATGGGAAGGGAGGGAGGGAGAGATGGAGGGGGGAGGAAGGAAAGAGAAAGGGAAGGAAGGACGGAGAGAGGGAGGGAGGAAGGGAGAGAGGGAGGGAGAGAGGGAGAGATGGAGAGGGAAGGAAGGAAGGAAGGAAAGAAGGAAGGAAGGGGGAGGGAGGGAGGGGGAGGAAAGGAAAGAAGGAAGGAGGGAGGGAGGGAAGGAGGGAGGGAGGGAGAAGGGAAGGAAAGAGGGAGGGAGGGAGAGAGGGAAATTCTTAGAAAGCCAAAAAAGAGACTAAGAACGAACCAAGGCTTTCTCCAATACATATGAATTGAGTGAGTACTTAAGACTCAAGAGAAAAGAAACTAATTGTTTTACTAACATGCTTTAGTTTCATGTCAACCACCCCTGGAATAACTAGTCCCACGCACCACCTAGACTGAACCTCCACAGAACAAGGAACAGTTCCTGCACTGGGGTGGGCCACGTTGCATTTCAGAACAGAGCTGGAGCAGATGGGAGGTACCTGCCATTTCTAGGGCTGGAGCAGCAGCCAGGAGACCGTGAGCGCCCCCCCCACCCCCGACTCTGTCAAAATAAATTAACATTTAAATCAAATCTCAGGTTCTCAGACTCGTGCAGTGCCAACAAAACGGGTTTGTAAACACGCGCATTACATCTAATTTGGCCGAGGAGAGAAGAGAGATTAAGGACTAAGGGAGAAGTCGACGAGAAGGGTTTCAAAAATAACCACCTCAAACCAACAAGTGAAACAAGCAAAGTGGCTGACCGGGAACTCTGCCCCAGGGGGGGATTGCTGGATGGAAGCTATTTACAGAACCAGCTGGAAAGACAACAGGCTGCAGCTGGGGGCAGGGGACAGTAATCAGGCAGCCAACCTGCCCTGGTAACCAGACCTGCCACACCCTTACAACCACCCACCCAGCTCAAGGAAATCCTGTCATCCAGCTCTGATGTGCTGACCCAACTTCATCATCCCAGGCAGGTACACATCAACTCAGAAAACGAACAAAAATTGAAAACGCGCTTTTCGCAAACTATAATCTACACCAATAAAATGATCCAAGCTAAAAAGTTAACCTAAGAGTCCTTCAGTTAACGAGTACAGTTTGTCATTTTAGCATCTGGGTATTGGAGAACATGACATCACGGTGGCTTCCATCACCAGAGGTAGAAAGAAGACACAGGGAACACAGTGAGAGCTTCCCCGGCTCCTTAGAGACAAACTGTTTCCCATACTGAAGCGAGTAGAATTAGAACCATTACTTCTAGCAGAGGTTAAGCTCACTTTGAGACCTTAATAAAAACATCTGGTATATTTGCTCCACCAAAAAAAAAAAAAAAAAAACCTCTCTGACAGAGCTATGACTAACCATGGAAACAAATCTCAGAAGCATTTGCTAACTCAGTGTTTCCTGAAACCATCAAAAGAATTTCCACAGCTTTATACAAAAATGAGACTGTACGTAAGGCACTAGGAATACTTTTTATGTTATACACAAAGATGTGTGGGCATATCAAATGAAAAGGTGTGTGCGTGTGTGTGTGCGTGCGTGTGTGCGTGCAAGTGCATGCATGTGCGTGTGTGTGCACGTGTGTATGCAATTTCCATTCCCAAAGAGCTCTCACGCGAATCCACATTGCTCTGTCCTACGCTCCTGGTATTAGTAGATATCATATGTACATTAAACCAACCAACACAACAACACTAGCCTGTCACCTCCTAGTCGCTGTAACTGATTAAATCTGATGCTGGCTGGAATATCAACACCGGTTCTGCCCACCTCTGCCGGACTGACGATGTGACCCTTGGGTTGGCTCAACAACCCCTGCTCTCATCAAAGAGGCCACTTCCAGAAGGAAATGGCATGCAGAGGAGGCAAGGCAGGAGAATGACTGAAAATGGTTAGTGATGACATCACAAACCTCTGGATCAAACTGCACTTAAGGTCCCCAGCACCTTACTCCTCAAGGTTTCTGGGATGTGAGTCCCTTAGCTCCCTTTATGGCTGAAGTACATGGAGTTGGATCTTCCATCTCTATCAGAAAGCATCTGACATTGAATCCAAGCAACTGGTGCCAGAGGTGGAAATGTCAGAAGCAAAGACTCAAACTAGCTGAGCTAGGCCATGCAGTGTGAGGTGGAGGGCATAGGAAGTACACATTTTAGGCCAGCAAGATCATATTTGGTATCTATTCCTGGAACTACAGGCTGAGCCAGGCATGCCGTGGGGACTCAGCTCTTGTAGCTGCAACACTAGAGAATTTGAATTCAGGGAATTCAAAATACCAGAGCCATGTGTCCATGACACTGGCCTGTTTGAAAAGCCAGCAAGGCACGAATTTTCTGTTCACTGCCTGTAGCAGTCCAGCCGAAGCCATCTGTTTGGTTTCTGGTGCCTGAGAAAGGGATAAACCCTCCCACCGCAAAGAGGTAAGAACCAGAAGGTACCACCAAACTCCATGTCTTCCACCATCAACCAAGAGTGAGTGACAGCTCTCTGCAGGGAAGAAGCCACGGCCAAGAGACACACTCTCAGGTCAGGTTCCTAAGGCTTGACAGGATTTTCAGTGTGTGTTACAAGTCCATGGAAGCAAGTCAACCTTGCAAAACAGCTACATTTTTAAGGTACAATAGCACCAAACTCTTGTTGATCGTGACGTATGACTGTTTGACCCTTGCTGAAAACCAGCCCTACAGACTCCTAACTCACAAGAACTGTTTAAGTGCGAAAGCCTCGCAAAGTCTCTCCCCAGTGCTCACTCAGGAGGCCATGGAAGACAGATGCACAAAAGAGACCTTCTCAGAGAACAGTGGGTGGCAGGTTTTTAGCCACACAGGGGAGAGATACATGATTTTGTCTGAGGCATCTTATTTTCCTATGGATTAGTAGGATAAGGTGTATGCAAAGTCAGGTATTTCCTGCCCTAACAAGACTCAGGCAGGACAATTGAGAGTTGGACCACACAGCAAGACCCTACCTCAAACAACAAACAAAACTGATCCAAGGCAGTGGTGGCACACACCTTTAATCCCAAGGCAGAGGCAGGCGGATCTCTGAGTTCAAGGCCAACCTGGTCTACAGGAGCGAGTTCCAGGACAGGCTCCAAAGCTACAGAGAAACCCTGTCTTGAAAAACAAAAAAACAAAAACAAAACAAACAAAAAAAACTGATCCAAATAGAGTGTATGTATGGGGACAGCTGAGGCCCGTAGTAGAGCTGATCTTGCAGGTACTACTGGGCATTTGGTCCTGTTCCCACGTGTACCTTATCTACCATTTAAGGAGTCCCACTACAGACTTTCGGGAGGAGTTAGTTTCTGGCAAGTCTACATGCCCCCATCCCAACATAGCAGGAGGAGGGAGCACAGCAATCTAACCACGTGGGGAGGGAGGACAGCAGATGGCCAGGGCCAGGGCCATGCTCACCATACACAGCATCATGAAAACCATGTGGCCCCTGCGGCGTGGTTCCCGTGGCCCAGCTCTGGCCTGTCCTTGCTTCCTTGCTAACCCGGTTTTCTCTGCAGTTCTGAATACATGCAGCCTTCAAACCAAATCCTTGGCGGGCATAAACTGAACGGACCTAATACACAGTATCAAACCGTTTTTAGAGTTGATTGTTTTATGGAATCTAACCTTCCTTCCGCACTTGATGAAAGCCATCTATAAAACACAAGGACTGGGGGAACCCATCTGAGGGGCCACAGGAGCAAGGCCCCTGGATCTCAGGGTGACCGAGCCAGCAACCAGCCCACCAACAGGTGCTAGGTGACTCCATGGCTACCTGAGCTCTTTGCAGCCACTGTCCATGCCTCTGAGGCAACTGCTCCTTCCCCAAACCTGCTCTCATCTCGAGCACCTCCAAATGGCTACTGCTTTCTTCAGTGTAACTAGTTTGTTTACTGGAAACTTATAAAGCATGAAACACAGCTAAAAATACTGAAAGCATCATTTCGAACTGCCTTTAAAATCAAAAAGAGACCTCATTGTTCATATTCTCACTCCTCCCACTCCCAAAGCTAAATTTTGGGAGCTCAGTCCAGTGCTTTGATTCAGGTCTCTGCCTCTGTTTCCATCAGCTACTGGATGAAGGTTCTATGGTGATATTTAAGATATTCATCAGTCTGACTACAGGGCAAGGCCAGTTCAGACACCCTCTCCGCTATTGCTTAGGTCTTAGCTGGGGTCATCCTTGTGGATTCCTGGGAATTTCTCTAGTGCCAGGTTTCTTGCTAGCCCCATAATGGCTCCCTCAATCAAAATATCTCTTTCCTTGCTCTCATCTCTGTCTTTCCTCCATCTCAACTATCCCATTCCCTCAAGTTCTCCTCCCCCCCTCCCCTTCTCCCCTCGTCTTCCCCTTCTACCCTCCCTACTCCCCCACCCCCATGCTCCCAATTTTGTCAGGCAATCTTGTCTATTTTCCCTTTCCAGGTGGATCTATGTATTTTTTTCATATATTTATTTATTATACAGTATTCTATCTGTGTGCATGCCTGCAGGCCAGAAGAGGGCACCAGACCTCATTACAGATGGTTGTGAGCCACCATGTGGTTGCTGGGAATTGAACTCAGGACCTTTGGAAGAGCAGGCAGTGCTCTTAACCGCTGAGCCATCTCTCCAGCCCCTGTATGTTTTTCTTAACACCCACTGAAACAGTTTACCTGAGCTAATGGTAGCTCACCAATTCTAGCCGGACAGGGAAGGAACCAGCATAGGTCTAAACTAGTTCCTCTGATTTGGGGTGACAACTGCATGGCTGGGCACGTGGGGCCACTGGCAGTGGCACTGGGATTTATCCCTACTGCTTGTACTGGCTTTTTGGAACCCATTCCCTTTGGATGGATACCTTGCTCAGCCTAGATATAGTAGGGAGGGCCATGGACCTTCCCCAAAGCAATGTGCCTTACCCTCTCTGAGGAGTGGATGGGGGGGATGGGGGGGTAATTGGAGGGAATGGGAGGAGGGAAGGGAGTAGGAACTGGGATTGGTATGTAAAAATGAAAAAAGATAGTTTGTTTTCTTTTTTAAAAAAAGAAGAAAAAATAAAGAGAATAAAAAAATAAAATGAATAAAGAATAAAAATAAAATCAAAAAGAGAACACAGCATGGGATCCTAAAGCTACTGTAACCTAACAGTGCAACTAAGTCGTCTACCCTATTGCTCACAAACATTCCAAGCTACGGACTGTGAGACACACTGTAACTGTGACCATGAGACACACTGTAACCGTGACCATGAGACACACTGTAACCATGACTACTGAAAATATGAAGACAACCACCCTTCCAGCTGTCAGCCACGGCAAGAACACTGAATCGCACCATTCGATATCAAAGCAGGAATACGGAAAGTTATTTCAAATTAAAAAGCAACAGTAATGATTAACAAGAAATGGAAGCTAAGCAGAAAAATTACTCATCTTACCGCCCCCACGATGGCCTGAGTTCTTAGGGGAGCACAGGCAACACCGATGAACACTTTCTGCATTTGAAAGAGCATGGACGGATCCGAGCTGACAGCTCAATGCGCACCAAGATTACTAAGTCACATTATTTTAAATCTGAAACAGCCACTAGAGCAAAACCAAACCTACGCCATGAGTGAGAAAACATGGAAGCCCTCTCTGTAACTCAAAGAGGACATTTAAAACTCATCTATTGTAGCATCCTCAGAAGGGTGCCCCAGAGGCAAGAGCTACAGGGGACTTGCTAACAGTTCCAGCCATTAACCTCCACGCAGAGTGGTCCTGCCTGCTGACAGCACCCTTTCTAGAAAAACAGCTCTTCAGCCGAAGAACCATATCTTATTCCTTGGTATCCCCCAAAGTCTACGGCACTGGCCCTTGCATGCGGCGGGCATTCAATAAAACACGGTCAGAAAACTCGAAGGCGGGTGACGGCTGAGTCACAGCGCAAAGGGGACGCTCGACAGCTGCCACTCTCACGCGTGTCAGTCTGGTCACAATTAGGAGGCAGAAGAATGATAACCGCTCCAAGGCCACTTTGAGGGTTTCTCTACAAAGAATCACAATACCAACAACAGGACAGGAAACGCAGCACAAGACTCCAAAGAAGTCGCTAAAGCTTTTGAGAGTGACATGCAAAACACATTCAAGTAAAAAACTGGGCCAATAAGGCAAAACTTCATGAACAAAATAACTCTCAGCAAATCTTCAAGGCAAAACAATGGCAAAGGACAAACCCAGAACTGCCACGTAGTTCAGAACCTAATAGGAGCAACGCACTGAGAAATGGAATTCCCGGCCTCACCAAATATCATCTGGGGGTAAGGGATTAGATACTCATTTAAACCAGTTCAAGAAGCATGCCCAGGATGAATCCTGTTGAGATGCTGGCATTGCGCGACCAGTTAGGGGCACAGCGGCAGCCACACAATCTCTCCACTCTTTCCCCACACTACTCGCAAGAGACAGAGCCCATCAAGAACGACAATGGAACGCCCCATTTTTAAGTTTTTAATTATATTTATTTAGTGTACGTTTAGGCATGCCAGGGCACACGTCCAGAGGTCAGAGGGCAACTTGTGGGAGTCAGCGCTCTCATTTGACCGTGTGGGTCCCAGGAACGGGACTCAGATCACCAGATCTAGTGGCAAATGCTTCTACCCACTGAGCAATCTTACCAGCTCAAACAGTCCACTGTTGACATTTCAAATGACCTCTTAAGTGCCTAAGGGAAGTGTGTACCCACTATAAAAAAAAAAATTGAAAATACACATGAACAAAAAGAAAAAACAAATCAAGAAGCTTGTTTTGGCCTAAATCCTTAATTTATTAGAATTTTTACAAAAAGCTAGACTCATTGTTGGAGGGAGGTGCTTGTTGGTTCCCAGCCTCCTGGCTAGCTTACGCCTGAAATAATCACACAGAAACTGTATTATTTAAATCACTGCTTGGCCCATTAGCTCTAGCTTCTTAAAGGCTAACTCTTACATCTTAATTTAACCCATCTCCATTAATCTGTGCATCACCATGAGGTCGTGGCCTACCAGCAAAGTTTCAGCATGTCTGTCTCTGGTGGTGGCCCCATGGCTTCTTTCTGACTCCGCCCTTCTTCCTCCCAGCATTCAGCCTAGCTTTTCCTGCCTACCTAAGTTCTGCCTTGCTCTAGGTCCAAAGCAGTTTCTTTATTTATTAATGGTAATCACAGCACACAGAGGGAAATCCCACATCAATAAATTTCATTTACATATATTTTACTTAGAAAAGAAAAACTTCAGGCTGGAGAGATGGCTCAGGGGTTAAGAGCACTGGCTGCTCTTCCAGAGTTCAATTCCCAGGAACAACATGGTGGCTCACAGCCATCTGTGATGAGATCTGGTGCTCTCTTCTGGCCTGCAGGCACACATGGAAGAAATGTTGTATACATAATAAATAAATAAATCTTAAAAAAAAAAAGAAAAAGAAAACTTCTTGGCAGAGAAGCCAGGACCTCACAACTCCTGTCTCTCTCCTCAGTCTCCTTAGAGGACCCTCGACTCTAGGCCAAACCCCACACAATACATAACATGCCAAGGCTCCCAACAGTGTCCAACAGTACCTTCAACCAGACCACCGGTAACCGGGCCATGCCACATACTGGCCAAACAATGCCAGCTTCCACGGGCCTGGGACCAGGACACACAAACCAGTCAAATGGCTATAAGCATGGGGGATGCTGAGAACAGGGTTCACATGGGCAGCCTTGCAAGGGACACCCTTCTCAAGGGAAAAGTGAAGGCTGATGGCTATCACGCGGGACCAAGAGAAGAGCTTAAGATGCCAGGGTTGGTTCCACTTAGGAGCCCCGGGAGGTCCAGCCGGGCTTCCTGACTTAAACTCAGCCTGATTTAGTCTGGTAGGAGAAGTCACTAATCCTAGGTAGTGCGCTCCAAGCAAGCCAGCTGGTAGGGATTGAAAGCTTGTGTGCTCCCATCTGAAGCTCTGTCCTCCAACTCTGCAGTCCTGGAGGGGAGGCCTTTGGAAAACAATAGCTTCAGAGGCCATCAGGAAGAGCATGATGGGATTCGTGTCTTTATAAAAGATGGAAATGTGGCCGGGCAGTGGTGGCGCACACCTTTAATCCCAGCACTCGGGAGGCAGAGGCAGGCGGATCTCTGTGAGTTCGAGGCCAGCCTGGTCTACAAGAGCTAGTTCCAGGACAGGCTCCAAAGCCACAGAGAAACCCTGTCTCAAAAAACCAAAAGGATGGAAATGTGAGTGAGGAGACACCAGGAAGGTGAGTTCCTGCAAGACAGCAGCTTCCGGAGCTATAAAAAATAAATATCCTTGGCTTAAGCCACTCGGCCTACAGTGTGCCACAGCAGCCCAGGCACCGGGACACCCCAACATTCCTCCCTTGCTGCCATTAGTGGGCCTCCCTGTTCCTTCCCTGAAGACGGCAGGCTGGCAAGGTTTAATTAGTCCGGTGGTGGTGGCGCACGCCTTTAGTCCCAGCACTTGGGAGTCAGAGTCAGGCGGATGTCTGAGTTCAAGGCCAATCTGGTCTACAGAGTGAGTTCCAGGACAGCCAGGGCTTCACAGAGAAGCCCTGTCGGGGAGGGGGGAGGGGGCAGCTGGGCAGCTGGACACAGGTTGTGGTACGGAGAGTAAATCCGCACATTCTTCTACCCCACACACCCATCACCTTGCCCTCCTCGCCCTGACAACATCAGCTAAGCCTCCGCTGATACACAAGAACAGCTTGAGTGGTACCCACAACACAGGACACCTGCTCAGGATTTGACCCCTAAAGGGCAAATGGCATGGAAACTGAATTCTTTAGGGCGATTTACTCAGGTGGCACGGTTCTCCAACGGGCTGGGTTTAGTGTGTCACACACCGTAGGGTGATTTCTGCTGCACACTGCATGTGAAAAAGTGGGCTGACGTGCGTGTTTGACAAGGTCCGGATGGTACTAATTTTCACTCCTACTGACACGCTTGCTAAGAGAAACATATAAGCGGTGTCTATCCACTGCATTTACGTCACGGGTTATAGTTTGCTGCCTTCCCAGTCTTTTATTTCATTGTTAAAGTCAACCCATGGGGAAAATGTCCCCACCTCCAGCCTTTCTCTGAAACCTTCTGCTAAGACTCAGGGACTGCTGGTTAGAGAGCTATCGTTAGACTCTTAGGCTGGGGAAAGAAACGAGCAAGGCCTCAGGGCAATTTCCACAAAGTAAAGCCATTGGCCTTGTGTTCTAACTCTGGATAACACAAAGAACATTAACAGGCAGTGAAGATCAAATAGATATGAATAAAAAATTAAAGATAACTACAAATGTCAACCCGCATGCCCTGATCTTGGCCACCAAGCCGAAAGCCCCGTGTAAGAAAGAGCAAGGGCTGTGACGTTATGGTTACCTAAGGGTTAACACACCTCCCCCCAGTGTTTCTGCAAAGCCAGAAACAGGACTAGAATCAACCACAGACCAATCAATGTCAAGGTTGCTTTCCACCTGAGCAGGGAAGCCGGCTTTATCAACAGACGCTGCCTAGGAGCTGCCGTCCACTCTAAGCCAGATGGGCCGTACAGGCCTGGAAAACGGCCCCTAGACTCTGCTATTCATAAAGAGACAGAGGTTTGGGAGGCTTTTTCCAGCTGTGGAAAATGAATAGGATAAACATATCATCCAGGCTAATTAGAAGGATTTTTGAGGTTAAAAAAAAAAAAGTGGTTGCTGCAGCAACAGTGAAGATTACTAACCACGCAGCTTCTGACTGAAGAGAAAAAGTCGGCTTATAAAGACCTCCCGTCCCAGGCAAAACCTTCCCAGAGAGAAAACGCGAGATCTCAGAGCCCTGCACTTGCTCAGTTCTAATGCATTATTCACCCTTTGACCTAAGCCCTAAACTGCCAAGCGCGACCCAGCAACTTGGAGGTAAGAAGTCCCACTGCGCACTGCACAAGCCTGGCAGGCAACAGTTTGCCTGCCACGTGACCTGTTGATATTGCAACGGGCTGCCATCTGCAAAGTTCATGCTTGGGCCAGTAAAATTAAGTGACCAAAAGGAAATCGTGAGGAAAAAGAATCTAAAACATTTCAATAAGTTTACAATTTTGTGTTGGGCCGCATTCATAGCTATCCTGGGCCACAGGAGGCCCACGGGCTGTGAGTGAGACACAGCTGGGCCCATGAAGGACCCCAGATCCAGGCTTTGCAATCACAGACTCAGGCTGGAATCCAAGGGAGTTCATTCCAATTGCTGATCCCCAAACTCAGGATGAGAGGAAGGTGTACACAGACGGGCAGAGAGGAAATTCGCTAGATATGGCTTCCTCCTTCCCAGTATGCTTTTCCTCTTTTGACCCCAGCATCTCACAAGCTCTCTTTACGCTGTCTTATGACAAGATTGTCCACGTAACTACGGGACAGTCTCCTCCTCTGAGTTCTAGGTTTAGTCTCGGTTAGTCTTGGCAGCCAATGAATAGGATCTGGAATTGCCTGGGAAACGAACTTCTGGAAGTATCCGAGGAGTTCCTAGAATAGTTTCATGAGATGGAATGCCACACCCTTGTGAGGGGCACCAAGCAAGACCTGGGGTTCAGAGCTGAGCACCAGCATCCATCGCTCTCAGATTTCTGACTGTGGGTGCGGTCTGCTCAGCGACCTCATCATCGGGGCATGACTTCTCCATGACAGAACGCGCACTTGGACTGTGAGCCAAAAGAAACCCTCCCTTCCTTCAGTCGTCCTTGCCAATTGTTTGGTGACAACAGGTAACAGGAGAAAGTGCAGCCAGTACACAGGCAGACAGGCAGACACACACACACACACACACACACACACACACACACACACGCCACCCCATTACTTCCCAGAGTCTGCTGAGTGATGTCAGGAACATCACCAAGGGACATCTCTCCAAGGCTCACCCAACAGCAGCATCCAGCGTCCCTACCCCCACCCCACTTCTTTGCTTCCCCACAACCCACAGAAGCATCCCTCACCTTCCGCAAGCTCAGGAGGTCCGGAGAGCTAGTTTTAAGAGGGAACCTGCAATCATGCTACACGACTCACACGAAACGTTACAAGAATCAATGAGCTAACGTCTGGGGGGCTACGAGGCCTGCGGGACAGGGGAGCCAAACGCCATAAACCGCTGTTCCATCCAGAAACACAAACTCAGCTGTACAAGAGAATGTGCTAATTATAACCCACAGACTTCTCAATCCGTTCCCTCAAGGCGGATAAAAAGATTCCAAGAAGTCAAATGTTTAGATTGGCGAACCTGAGCCCCAGGAACCCCGGTATGAATGTAAAACTGCTCAAATATAACTGGCAAGCTGTCAGCTCTCGTGGGCCACGCTGGATCCACAGATGCCGTGAGTAATTATTAAGCTGAGTACAGCCGCCAGGGAGACCAACTTCCCTTCCAAATGAATCCACTTATTAATCAGAAGGTCCCAAGCTCGTTGTGTACCTCAGACTAGAAACCCCACCAAAGTCCTCCAGTGCCCTGCCGGCTCTCTCCCTCCGCTCACACCACCTGTCAAGGTCAAGGGACCACTCAAGGCAGAAGCGTGCTCTTCCACCAAACGCCACCCAGCCCCTCCGGTCCTTTACAGCTTCATCAGCTGATACGTCCAGACCCAGAAGATCCAAGTTGCAGATCCAACTCAGTGTGACAGGGATACCTTAGGCACAGTGCCACCCCCAAGCCTCAGTTTCCCCACAGAAAAACATAACCCACTGTCTCCCAAGTTCGCTCCTACAGTGTCCCGGCTTCCATCAGTGCTGACGCGACCAATTCTAGAAAGGCTGATTCCCTTCATCTGAGGAATTCTAAAGGATGTTTGAAGAAACAAAAAGTCAGCAAATGCCAGTCCACAAAAATCTCAATGACATTTTCTCAGAAGCTAAGGAAAGCAGCTATTTTGGACTCACCATGGAAAAAATGTATTAAAAGCCTAACTATAGACAGCATAGACAGACATGCGCAGAATAAACAGGATGGCCCAACACGCAGCTACCCGGGCAGAGGGGACACAGTAGCTGCCTGAAGGACATCCTCTCTCTTTACAAATCCATCTCGTTATGAAAGCACTTAGTTATGAGATCAAACTACAAATCTACATATTAACAAACATAGGAAAAGTTCCTTCCTTACCAGTGTGGGCCTCAGGCACGGCTCTGTAGCTGTGGTGAGAAAAGGCTTTAGGAAAGAAATTCAGAAGCTCCCTGAGCTGTCAGCTCCTAAAATAAAGTCTAATAAACTATGTAAACAAAGAGAGAGATGTTTATACATTTACATTAGGATTTCATGGATGTTTATTAGTTGAAAAGCGATCAAACAAAAATAGCTAAGATATTCCCCCCCAGAAGACACCGATAATATAAATTCAGAAGGCAAAGCTATTTTGTAATTTGAAAAGAATTTTTTAAAAAATAGCTAACTTGCTGCAATGCTTCGCTTCACGTAAAGTTGGGTAAAATCAACAACGGCAATAGAATTTGGGAGCATTTTCGGTATCAACCTCCAGGTCTTTTCTCTTTGTAATATTAAATTTCAGAGGCAAAGCAATCATGATTCTTGTTACCACGCTGTGCTGTATTTATCAAGAACCAAGAGAACAAATAATCCTTAGGGCATGCCGTAATAATTTTTAAATAATGTCACATGGGTATCCTAAAACCTGTGTTTACAAAATGTCCACTTAGACCTTAACTAAATTTGAATGACAATTCTGCCAAACTTCCAGATGATCTACAAATAACAACAGTTACTTCCCAAGAGCGCAGGCCACAGGTACACTTTTCTCCTTGAACACAGCATACCTACTGCGTTACACAAAAACCCACTGTTAAGGTCAACAGCTTGCCTATGCAAAGAGCCACCACAACACAGTAACTGTGTCTCCAAGGGACAATTTAATAAAAAATGAAATACCTACGAACAAACTGCGTGGTAAAATCCAGATGAGAAAAAAAGTTCACGTCCCGTACAAGCACTTCAAGAAGCATTCTCAAAACACATGAGAACGTGAACCATGAAATTAAAAGGCTAAACCCTTCAAATGGACGGTTTCACCCTTTACATGTTATAATAGGTAGTTAGAAAAACAAGAGTCATTTTTAAATGACGTACGCATAATGCCCCCCAGTTTAGAAGTTAAACTGCTTACCAACGTTTCTCCTCCATGGTTTCCTCCACCGAGTTAGCCAGCCCTTTAGCACTCAGCTCACACGAAAGCGAGGGACAAACATTCGTTGTGACATGAGAGCACACTGGGTACAACAAACACAACAAATGTTGCGCACGCAGATAAGAAGGGGAAAGTAGGTCGATACCAGGCTGGCAGAGGCGCTCAGAGCATCCACCCAAGACCAATCTTCACGATGAACTATCTGCTGTCCATCACCCACTGCGCCTGCTCAGAGCACAACAGAACAAGAGACCTATGGACCGCTTCCAGGCATTTGCAAACAAACTGAGTCAACGATGAAGAGCAAAGTAATCAATCCACAGTGTGCACACCACGCAACCTCTTCACCTCGAGATGTGGATTACAGAGATTAGATTTACATTTACAATTAGTGTGGTTTCTTGTGGAATAATTAATAGTTTAAGATGTGTTACATTCAGTTACACTGTGGAACGTTTGTTTAATGAGGCAAAGATGGGCTGCGTTCTTTGATGCGCCATTTGTTTAACTCTGTGAAGCTGTGTTACTGTGCCTGACTAAAACACCTGATTGGTCTAATAAGAAGCTGAATGGCCAATAGCTAGGCAGAAGAGGAAAAATAGGTGGGGCTGCCAGGCAGAGAGAAGACATAGGAGGAGAAATCTGGGAAGAGAAGATCAGGGAGCAATAGAAGGAGAGGAGGGCATCAGGAGCCAGTTACCCAGGACACAGCCAGTCACAGAGTAAGGAGGAAAGAAAGATACATAGAATAGAAAAAGAGGAAAGCCCAGAGGCAAAAGGCAGACAGAATAATTTAAGTTTAAAAAAAAGCTGCCTAGAAACAAGCCAAGCTAAAGTCAGGCATTCATAAGAAAGAATAAGTCTCTGTGTATTTATTTTGGGAGCTGGGTGGCGGTTCCCCAAAGAGTAAAAGAGGAAGAAAAAAAAGAAACAAACAAACTACAGTGGTTGGTGTGCACAGATCAGAAAAAGGTGGTAAAAGTTGACCTCGACGACCTGGATGACAAAGGATGACATGGGGATGACAGCAGAGAATCTATGCACTCAGAGTAAAACACACTTAACAAACACCATGTAAAATGGCAGCAGAGGATATAGCCAAGTAAGGCCCTACTGGGCAATGGAGCTGAGAATGGGCTGGGAGTCCAACTAAGAACCTTGGCTGTCAGAGTGGTGGGAACGGGGGAGACCTGAGGACTATGACAGCATCCACACTGCAGGGCACAGGCACAGAGTCACCGGCGGCCTGAGGAAACTGAAATAAGGACAGCTGCCACATACAGAGGATGGAGACTCACCTAAGCGGGTTAGCGATACTTCCGCTCCTGTAACAAAATGCCCGAGGTAATCACATTAGAAGACAGGAAGGTCTGTGTGGGCTGGTGGTTCAGAGAATGTGGTCCATGGACACATGGTCCTACGGCTTTAAGATTATAAGAAGCCTGAGTTCCCATCGCAGCCGCCAACAACCCCTCCCAACGGTGCCTCAGGCTGGTAAACGAGCCTTGAACATGTGGGCTTCGGGCATTCATTTCAGATTTAAACTACAGCATAGAGAGCAAAAAAGAATACTTAGCTCACGGTCCGAGTTCGTTGGGACAATGACTAACAGGGAGGGCTGCTTTGTGCAGCTGTTCAGATTACACACTGCATAAAGGCAGGCAAGCCAAGGGGGAAACAGGCACTAATTAAAAAAAAAAAAAAAAAAAAGACACAGCACAAGCTAGCAGCAGGGACTCCAGCTGGGGCTCCAACCTAGCAGCTTGAGACTAAGAATTGGAGTGATTCAGATGAGATGAAGAAATTAGACAATTAAAACCCAGGAAAGTTACCGATGGTAGGGTGCGAGCCTGGCCTACACAGGAAGACCCTCCTCTCCCCTCCCTTGCCTCCACCGCGGAGAGACAGGTTTTCCTGCTTCTGGCTGGGCCTGGAAGTCACTATGTGACCCAGGCTGGCCTCAACCTCCCAAGTCCTAGGACTCCAGGTGGTGCCACCATGCCTGGCACTTGCGCTGCCTCCAAGGAAAAGAGTACCAGCATGCTTTTCAGCTAAAAGCGGAAGTGGTCTTTCTGAACTACATCCGGCCGTATTTACTCAGCTCCAAATGTATAGCTGCGATCGCTCGAGTCACTTAAGTACAAAAATAACACTTCAAACCCGCAGCCGAGCACGGAGTCAAGAGCGCAAGGTCACGTGTCATGCCATAGCCGGGCTCTTAAAGACTCAAAGAATAAACACACACACTGCTACTTAAAGATATGGCTGAGTTTCATACTTCAGAACTTTCCATCTTTAAGACGGCCGATGGAGACAAACGTTGCCCTCAAAGAGAATGTCACACTCTACAAAAGGCTATAAAGGACCTCAGCAAAACGTGGGTGTCCTTACTCGAAGTAGCCCAATAGGAAATCCATGTATTACTTCTCCACACTTGCAAGTCTGATGTCCAATGCCTTGAAAACAATGTGGTCTTTAGCTCAGTAGAAGAGCATGTGCCCAGCGTGTACGAAGGCCTCGGGTTTCAATTCCTAATAGTAAGGTGAGATGGGAGAAAGGAGGGCTTAATCCAAATGACATAAGGCCCAGGCAAATTTTTAAAAAGCTATATATGACCTTTCATGTAGAAATAATATTAATATACTAATATATATACATATATGTGTGTGTATATATATATATATATATATTGGGTTTTTGTAACAGGGTTTCTCTGTGTAACAGCTCTGGCTGTCCTGGAACTCACTCTGTAGACCAGGCTGTCCTCGAAGTCACAGAGATCTGATCCGCCTGCCTCTGCCTCCCGAGTGCTGGGATTAAAGGCGCACACCACCAGCACCCTACTATATTAATATATTTCAACAGATTACAGGATGAAGAAAACCATCTCATTGCTATGTTTTGAATATGGCTTATCCCAATCAAAATTCACGTTGAGGTTTCATTGCCTGGCGTAGCAATGTTGAGAAGTGGTGGGGCTGCTGGGAGGTGATTAAGTCACTAACAGCTTTTCCCAAGACTGGGTCAGTCCTGCAAAGTTGCAGGCCCTTATGCAGCAGGATTGCTCCCGTTTCCCCCACTCTTCCATGTGGGCTCATGTGCCTTCCACTTTCTGCCATGAATCAAGGAGATGCTGGTGCATGCTCTTGGATAAGCTCAAGTAAAACCTGGAAACAAATTACCCACCCTCAGTTATTCTGTCACAGTAATAGAAAACAGTAGTAGTAATAGAAAGTCTAAGACTCACACATATCAGAAATCCTTTGTTTCTAGTGAACATACACATCAGAAACCCGGAACAACCAAACTCTTAACGTTTACTCCTATGGCTACTCTGATTCCTTTATTAATATGCATGTTTGGGTATCGAGCTCAGCAACAAAAAGGATCTTAGTATCTACAGAGCTTTAACCCTCTATGCCATGTGTATGCATGTGTGTATGTGTCTATACATCTATGTGTGTGTGTCTGTATGTTTTTATGTGTGTCAGTGTGTACCTGTGTATATATCTGTGTGTATATGTGTCTATGTGTATATGCATCTGTATGTATCTCTGTGTATGTGTCTGTGCATACGTGCCTGTGTGTGTGTCTGTGTATATGTGTCTATGTATGTTTGTGTGTGAGAGTCTGTGGATGTGTGTCTCTGTGTGTGTATATGTCTTGTGTCTATGTCTGTGATTGTGCATCTATATATAAGGAGAGAGGGTGTGTGTCAGTTATAACATACCCACTGAAATAATTCTGCCCACAGATTCTGCTGGGATTGTGTGCCCACTCAACCTAATTTTATCTTAACTGACCTCCTGAAAAGAAAAGAAACTCAAAACTGAACTCTGGAGAAAAAAAAAAAAATAACTTGTGAAATAGAAGGCAAATTCAAACACATTTTTTTTCCCTGAACCTGGACCTAAAATGATATTCCCACAATGCTTTTCTTTCCAACCACAAACGGAGGACCACAGTAAGAAAAGCCATGGGCCCAGGGTCCCATGAAGGTCCCATGCTACCAAACACAATTTACAGTTCACCTGACTGGAACACTAGGCATCGGTCACAAGAGACGGAGCCGGGGCTAAAGAAGAGCTGAAGAGAGACCGATGAACCCGAGTTCATGATAAGAGCCAAGATGCAAATAGACAGAACTGGGAAAGAAATGAGCAAGAAGCTGCCAGAGAGGCCAAGAAGAGCAAGATGGTCAGCAGGATGGAGGTGCAGACAAGGGCAGGTCACTGGGCTCACGGACAATGTATGTTGGCTAGATTTGTTTTCTCAGAGTTCTCATGATGAAGCCATCGGTCCCAGGACCATAAAATGTGACTATCTTTGGAGAGGTCTTTCACGTTAAAGGGGAGGACTTGAGTGGACCCTTGGAAGAAGGAACGGAGCACTGGAGAGCACTGGCTGCTCTTCTGGCCCTGGGTTTGATTCCCAGTACCTACAGAGTGGCTCACAACCATCTGAAACTCCAGTTCCAGGGATCCCATGCCCTCTTCTGGCCTCTTCAAGTTCCAGGCCCAGAGGTGGCACAGACATACATGCAGGCAACCATCTATACACATTACACACACACACACACACACACACTAGAAAGAAGAGATGAGAGGTAAGACCGATCAAGGGATGACCTAGTGGGAATACAAGGCAGCCCTCTGTAAGCCATTCAAAAGGCCTTAGAAGTGATCTTGTAAAGCCTGCTGACATCTTGGTTTTGGACTTCTAACTTCTAGATTATGAGGAAATAGGCCTGTTATTTAAGCTGCCCTGTGGCATTTAGTTATGAAAGACTTGGCAAACTGGCAGCATCCTACAGCCCCTTCTAGCAACTACCTGTCTCTTCATCCGCATCGAAGGTCTCTGTCAGTCTACCTTGGAGAGGCACCATCCTCCTCCACACGCCTCTCTCTCCACACACGCCTTGATACCCTCTAACAGACAGCGTCACCATGCCACGCACCCCCTTCTTAGAGCCACCCCTACAACAATGTGGCCACTCCTACTGCCCTGACTTCTAGCTCCTCCTTTATCTACCCACAAAACAACGTTCCACAGAGTCCTGTCATCCACCTTCTTCTCATCCCAAACTCTAGTCACGTAGACAAGGTTTAATCCAATCTACAGCTTGAACCACACCTAGACATCAAGATTCCTTTTATCGGGACCCCAGGCCCTGACTCCTCCCCAGGCTCCAGCCTGGCAATTCAACAGTGCACTGAAACTTCCTCACTTCCTAACCAAAGCCACCCCATCTTCTATAGTCTTGTCTGTGCTAACATCACTCAAGCCAGAAACAGGTGTTTTACTATGCCTCAACTCCCCTTGCCCCTCCAACCCATGATGGAAATCTTTAGTCACCTCATTCTCTGGCTCTACTGGTAGAAAAATCACCCAAAATCTGGAAGATGTTATAGTTACCAAAAGGTCATCCGCAGGATTATTGATGATAGGAAACCAGTGATGCAGGATACCCCTCTGTATGCTGTGATTACCATTAATAAATAAAGAAACTCCTTTGGATCTATAGCAGGGCAGAACTTAGGCAGGGAAAACTAAACTGAATGCTGGGAGGAAGGAGGCAGAGTCAGAGAGAAGCCATGTAGCCCCGCAGGAGACAGACGCCTGAACTTTATCACATTATTGGATAAGCCACAGCCTTGTGGTAATACACAGATTAATAGAAATGTGTTAAATTAACATGTAAGAGCTAGCCAATAAGAAGCTAGAGTTAATAGGCTAAGCAGTGTCTTAAATAATATAGTTTCTGTGTGGTTATTTTGAGGCTGAGCAGCCAGGAACCAACAAGTGGCCTCCTTACAACAACAATCCAACTGCCCCAAAATAAAGGAATATGCCAAAGAAATTACAGTGTCCAGTGGAACTCTGTGCTGCTGTAAAATGTATCTGAACAACGCTGCAGCAATCTCACTATAAAGAAATGGCCAGGGTTTGAGGTGAGAGATCTGATCGTTACATATGACACACAGTGTTACATGTAGCAAAGCATCTCACTGCATGAACAAACATGCACAATTACATGACATTTTAAAATAATGACATTGCAAAACCAGGCAGCAACAGACAACATCCTCTGTGCTTACAATTACATGTCTAAATAGATACATACAGGCTAGAAAGGTTTACTCAGAAATGACTATAGTTTTCAATTTAAGGTCATATGCTAAAAAATAAAAAACAAACAGCAACAACAAAAACAGGGTCACATGTATCCCAGGATGACCTTCAACTCATTATCAAAATCAAATTCAAGATCAAGTCCAATGATGATTTTGAGCTCCTGGTCCTTCTGCCTCTAACCCTTAAGAGCCAGGAATACTGGCATGAACAACCTACCATGCCTATGTTAACACAGTGCTGGGATCAAATCCAGGGCCTCCTGAATGGCAGATAAGTACTCTACCAACTGAGTGCCATCCCAAACCCGATAACAGGCTTAAAAATATATTTTATTGATTCTTTTATTAAAAATGTGTTTTTCATACAATATATTTTGATCATATTTTCCTCTCCCCCAACTCATCCCAAATTATTCCTATCTCCCTAGGCCAACCAACTTCATGCTCTTTCTTTCTCAAAAAAGCAAAACAAAGCCAGAAAATGAAAGTCAAAACAAATTTTTTTTAAAAAAAGGACAAAATAACAAAAGGAAACCAAAAGTGCACACAAGATAGATAAACAGATGGACAGATAGATGATAGATATATAGACAGACAGATAGATGATAGATAGATATATAGATAATAGATAGACAGAAAGATGATAATTGATAAGTAGAGAGATGATAGATAGATAGATAGATAGATAGATAGATAGATAGATAGATAGATAGATAGATAGATAGGTAGGTGATAGATAGATAGATAGATAGATAGATAATAGATAGAAAGATGATAACTGATAACTAGACAGATGATAGATGATAGATAGATAGATAGATAGATAGATAGATAGATAGATAGATAGATAGATGATAGGTAGATAGATATAGAGAGACAGATAGATGATAGACAGATAATCATAGAGAGATAGATGATAGATAGATAGATGATAGATAATCATAGATAGATGGATAGATGGATGATAGGTAGATAGATATAGATATAGAGAGACAGACAGATGATAGACAGATAATCAAAGATAGACAGATAGATAGATAGATAGATAGATAGATAGACAGACAGACAGACAGACAGACAGACAGACAGACAATCAGTTTTGTGTTGGCCAACTACTAAGGGTCTTACCTGGAGTTCAGAAGTTCACATACCCAGCGACACTCCACTGGAGAAGTGTCCCTCTCCCAGAAGATACCACTGGTTTACAGGTGGGACCTTCTGTCCACTTCCCCTTCTCAGGGCTGGGATTCTGTCTGGCCTGAGCCTGTGCAGGTCAGGATGTGCTGACACCATCTCTGACGAGCACCTCTGGGAACCTTGCTTTCCAAATGCTGTGTGATGTTCGTAAAGACATTCTCTAATCTAAAATATCCCAGAGAGCTCTCAAAATCTCATGCGCTGTGAAGGGTTTGGGGACAAGCTGGAAGTTTACTACCGAAGTCCTTAATCCCTTCGGCTGACATTTTACTCCCTTGCTACATTGCTGCAATCCCAACACAAACTTCCCCTACACCCAATTATTCTTTGCAACACTCGGCGTGAGACTATCAGGGCATCAACCAAGGCGGGCAGTTCTAGTAAGGAAAGCTCACCAGGCACGAGCTAGGGCTGAAAGCTGGGAGAGATCACACAGAAGGCCAAGGCGAACCAGGTTGCCACTGGCAGCCCAAAGACTTCTGGGCAACACAAACCTACTCAGGAACTACATCCCAGGGCCACTGATACCAAACAGGTCAACCCTCAGGCACAGGATGGTACAACTTGCCTTCAGCTCTTCCCCTGCATCTGGGTTTTGGTTTCAAATTGCCAAGGAACAATAAGTGTCAGCTCCTGAGATCTCATGCCTTGCCATGCTCAGGGGAATTCAATGTCACAGAATCAGAGTTCTGGAAATCAACCTGCAAGGCCATGCCGTCTCCTGCGTGGCTCTATGACACCCACTGAGCAGCACAGACAGACAGACAGACGTCCCTGCACTCATGGCCACACTCAGATGAAAGAACCATTATGATGAAGAAATCTGAAAAGCAATAAACCCTACTTGTGATCACACTATTGATCATATTGATCCTGCTGCGGGTACAACAGACTCAAGACAGAAGAACTAACGTAGATACCTTTGTTACATTCAAATTCCAGGTGACCAACAGAGTCCAGAACAGGGTTTCAAAAGCAGGCCTTACTTCTGGTCCTTTAAACCAACTCAACTGCATGCTCCCTGAAATCAGCAGTATTCCTCGAGTCATTAACTCTTCACCCGGACGCCGGGCTACACGGCTGCTCCCCATCCACCTCTGAGGCCTGGGGGGATTCTTTTGAGAAAGGACTATGACCAATTCCTGTAGATAAACTTCCCGGAAAAGAGCAGTTCTCCATGCACGATTACAGAGAGTGAGGAACACCAGAGAGGCTGGGAAGCTTGATGGACGGGCCGTGAAAGCAATGAAAAGCGATGCGGTTTTTGAGGCAACTTATCAGATC
The DNA here is from genome assembly GCA_004026605.1 of Ondatra zibethicus. Classification (NCBI taxonomy): domain Eukaryota; kingdom Metazoa; phylum Chordata; class Mammalia; order Rodentia; family Cricetidae; genus Ondatra; species Ondatra zibethicus. The sequence continues at coordinate 18,499 of PVIU01009970.1, read as the reverse complement.
TGGCATGGTCTCTTTGTGAAAATCCACTGGGTAATTTTCCAGAATTCTACTCCATCAGTATGGAAAAGTTCAAACTTTCTGATACGGACACCATGGTGGCAATGCAGACTAACCCCCAAGGAAACGGACAGAGAGAAATTCAAGCCTGGCATTCCTTTGGCCGCCTCTCCTTTCAGAGTCCAACCCTGCAAGACACCGGGTGCCTACTGGAGCCTTAGGCTTAATTAGTTCCTAACCTCACTCGCTGGTTCTAGGTGTGACTAAATAAAGAGCCACGATTTAGATGGTGAAAAGTATTTTGACCGTGGCGTAAGAAATCAAATTTGCTCTCTGAGCAGATGCACCACTCCTGCATGACAGCAAACAGAGAGAGAAAGCCGGGAATTCAAAGAGAGACATTCAAGGGAAAGGGGAGGGGAGAGAGCAAGGGAGTGACAGGTGACTAGGGGCCCTGGCGGGAACACAGGGACCAAGAGGGGAAATGACACCAGAAGCGACTCTCAAACAAAGAGGGACTCCCAAAGCGCACAGCTCACCTGCTAACGTTGAAGGCTTTCTGTTGAGGCTGTCTGAGCCCAGCCGAGCACCATTGCATTTCTGCAACTCTTAAACACCACGGGAAAGCGCTGCACTAGCGGAGGCTGCCAGCAGCAGGACGCCTGGCGACCCTTTGGCGGTTCCTCGGCAGGCAGCTCCTGAGGAAAGGTGAGCTTGGCCTCTCCTCCCATGGTTGTGTGACGTTATCAGTGGTCAGGGGAAAAAAACACTAAAAGGTAACGCTACAAGTGCTGTACTATCCTAACAATCTTTCTCTATTATTTCCTAACAATAATTTCCTAAATTATTTCCTAACAATAATTTCTCTACTATCCTAACAATCACTGTCCATATTTTCTCCTGTGTCGTCTTCCTTTGCACACACAGAAACCATATTATTTAGATCACTGCTTGGCCCATTAGCGCTAGCTTCTTATTGGCTAACTCCTACATCTTAATTTAGCCCATCTCCATTAATCTGTATAGTGCCACGTGACAGTGGCTTACCGGCAAAGTTTCGGCATGTCTGACTCTGCCAGCGGGCTCCATGGCGGCTCTCTGACTCCGCCCTCTTTCTCCCAGAATACAGGCTAGCTTTCCCGCCTAGTTCTGTTCCTCCCTGCCATAGGCTCAAAGCAGTTCTTTATTCATTAACCAATAAAAGCAACACACAGTCAGAAGGACACCCCCCACATCAGGTGGGGGTGGGGCACTCGCAGTGACATGGGAGAACACACGCACACGTTATACACTGAGACACAATGGGGCAGCTGTGTGCACCACACTGGCTGGTAAGTACGGGAAAAGGCATGGATCCCAGTCATTCTCTGAGGTGGACACACAGCGCTATTTTCACCATGCAGGACATATACTCTCATCAGAGTCCAAGCGCCATGGACCTAAAGACGAACAATGAAGGGACACCAGAAGTTATGGAGAAACCCAATTTCTCAAGAGGGTCCTGGAGGCACCAACAGTCAGGATGTGTGACAGCCACAGCTCCTCCGGACTTCGCTGCCCACATCCAGAAAGTCCAGGAGGTCCTTCCTGCAAGGAAACTGACTTCAAACGAAGCAATTCAAAGGAAGCCATTCCAACTGGCCAAGGAACCCTTTTTTATGTAATTTATGAGCTTTATTTTTTTCCCACTCTACTCCTTTTTTTGTGGAACAACCTATTTTGGGCAAATGCTTTGAAATGTCTAAACCAGAATCAGGGCTTAAGGATTTGAACAGAGAGAGCAGGCTGAATGCAGGAATAAACTAGGTGGATAAAGGGTCGCAGAAAACAGGGAAGTGGGTGGTGAGAACGCTTTTTAGCAAAAAGCAGCCAAGCTAGGTACAGATTTAGATGGGTCTGAGGACAGCGAGCCATTGCTGTAGCACGGAAGCAAGCAGTCAAAGGCTTGGGGTCAAGTTTCAAGATCCATCAGTCCCACACTTTCTGAGCCTGGATGTGTACAGTAAAGGGTGATCGTCATGACCTGGAGGCTCCCAGCATCCTTTCAACAGTGGCATTCCGGAACCTGGGATGCAAAATCAATACACCCGTCCCAGTTCTCGCTGCACGGAGGTGAGAAAGCCGGAGAAGTTAAGGAACTACGCAACGAGAGACGTTCAAGACAGCCGGGCCCTCATAAAACTGGTGTCTAGGGGTGCACTGCACTGCCCTCCCAAAAGGTCACGGAACACTAAAGAAATAAGCCCTAAGTCCGACCCAATGTGGCCACTCACAATCTGCTACGAACACATCTCCACACCTGGAAATCTCAGGCAAACGAGAACGTTTTCCTACGTGGCGCATCATGTCAGCGCTCATCCGAAAGCACGGCTCCCTGACTTCAAATGGACGGAGAACCACATGAGGACCGAGAACCAACACTGCAAACACAAACTGGCACAGAGCCAATGTTTATGAACGTTAAACTATTCTTCAAGGCAGTGGCTCTAGCTCTAAAGTGAATGAACACGGGCAAGTCTTTTGAAGCACTTTCAAGGGGAAAAACATGGTCAGCGAGGGGGCAAGCAGCCTCCAATCTGAACAATTGCAAACATCTCTGCAGGGGTGAACAGCACAGGACTCAAGGGAAGGGGGAGAGGGAAGGGAGAGGCTAGACACTGGAAATTCTGAGTGGGGCTGCAGGAACCTTGTAATCAGTTCTGTGTGTGTGTGTGTGTGTGTGTGTGTGTGTGTGTGTGTGTGTGTGTGTTTGTAGGGCATCTGTATGTGTATCTCTGTGTAAGTGGTGTGTGTGTAGTGTGTGTGTTTGTATGGTATCTGTGTGTGCCTCTAGGTAATGGTGTGTATGTGTGTGTGTGTTTGTATGGTATCTGTGTGTCTCTGTGTGATGTGTGGTGTGTGTGTGTGTGTGTGTGTGTTTGTATGGTATCTGTGTAAGTGGTGTGTGTGGTGTGTGGGTATGTGTGTGTTTGTATGGTATCTGTGTGTGTTTCTGTAAGTGGTGTGTGTGTTTGTATGGTATCTGTGTGTATCTCTGTGTAAGTGGTGTGTGGTGTGTGTGTGTATGTGTTTGTATGGTATCTGTGTATATCTCTGTGTAAGTGGTGTGTGGTGTGTGTGTGTGTTTGTATGTTATCTGTGTGTGTCTCTGTGTAAGTGATGTGTGTGTGTATGTGTGTGTGGTTTTTCAGGTCTCTACTTGAAAACCCTTCCTAAAATCAGGGAAGGAAGGACAGGGACAGGTCTGTGATACATATACATTAGACCAACAGCTAACAGTCTCTTCCATTGTTTTGCAATTGGGTTTTCTAAAAGCTGTCTAAAGATACTGAATTCTCAGGCTGGGCAAGCCCAGGACTCTGGAGACAGTCAAAGAAAGCCCAAGGCCAGCCTGGGCTACACAGTGGACAAGACTGTCTCATTTAAAAGAGAGACTGGGGTGATCTGGTTTGACCCCAGATTAAACTCAGAGGAGTCCCTTCTACACTAGGCAATACCTACATCACTAGCCACAGATAGCTTCACTACATATTACTGAACAACCTTTGTGATGGCTGCCTATGTGCATCCAGCACGGAGGATAAAATCTAATTAATCATTCAGATTCTCTTTTGAAATAAGTTTAAAAACTTAAAAAAAAGTTCAAGGCCAGCCTGGTCTACATGAGTGAGTTCTAGGACAGGCTCTAAAGCTATAAGAAACCCTATCTCAAAAAAAAAACAAAAACAAACAAACAAAAAACTTAAAATAGAATAATATTTCATGTGAGGGCACCTAAAGCCCCTGAAGTCGCAGCTTTGGTGCCCTCTTAGGTGTTTATGCGCTAGTAGAAATGTCAGACACCCAATCTTTCTCCCAGAGATTCAGTACACAAAGGAAGAGTGTCCGTTTTTCTCTTCTCTGTGGGTGCTGATTTCTAAAACTACCTATCTTGGAAGACTACAGATTCTTCTACCAAGCCGGGCGGTGGTGGCGCACGTCTTTAATCCCAGCACTCGGGAGGCAGAGGCAGGCGGATCTCTGTGAGTTCGAGGCCAGCCTGGTCTACAAGAGCTAGTTCCAGGACAGGCTCCAAAGCTACAGAGAAACCCTGTCTCGAAAAACCAAAATAAATAAATAAATACAAATTTTTCTGCCTCCTTTCTCCCCGGCTGCGCTCAAAGGCCTCTCACAGGTCAGCATCCCCTGCAGGCCAGCATCCCACACCCCCCCACCATTTCACACCCGCGTGACCCTATGCTCGGTGTGTCTACAGCACACTTCCCCGGGGAAACGGAAGACAGGCAAACTCCCGCACCCCTCCACAGCATCCAACTCATGGAGAAGGAACCAACAGGGACGATCCCCAGCCAGGGCCTGGCTTCTCAGAACCAAGTCTCCTGGGGATAAGATTCAGGCCTAAGCAGAAATATTCAGAAAAGGAGGATGAAGTGAGAGAAACCAACCCCTCTTCCCAGCTATGGGCCAGCCATGCACACACAGGAAGCCTGACGCCGGATGACAAAGTAAAGGAGGCGGGAGAAGACTCTCTCCAAAGTGGGCGCTGCCTCTGGATCCTTAAAAGTCACTCCTTGAAAGTGGCCCAAGGCCAGGAAGACAGTTCAGCTCGTAAAAGTGCTTGTCCCAGAAATCCTGTGATCTAAGTTTGGCCCCGGATCCCATAAAAAAGAGGAAGAAAAAAAAAACTTATGCCACGTAATGTGTACGTACACGCAATTAATAATAATAATAATAAATCAAGTACTTACTGAACAGCCTGAATAGCCCATAGCATAACACAGCATAATTAGGGAAGTTGACAGTCAGAGGCAACTTGACAGAATCTAGAATTACCAGGGAGACAGCCCCTGGGCAAGTTTCGGGATTACTGTGACCGTGTTGAGGTGGGTCTGTGGGCAGCATCTCTCTGGCCAGGAGCCTGGACCACATAAGAGGAAAGTGGGGAGCAGCAGCAGGCAGGCACTGCCCTCTGACTCTTGACTGTGGACAATAATCTCCAGCTGCGTCCAGCTCCTGCAGCCGCAACTGCCCGGCTACGACTCACCGCGCCTTGCAGTGTGAGCCCCAAACGGACTCTTTCTTCTTTAGTTTTCCTTGTCAAGAGATTCTAGCTCAGGCGAGGAGAAGAGACTAAGAGAGAGCTAGCCCTCCTTTCCAGACTTGGCGTTTCCAGCTTTTAAAACACACAACACACCTGAGGCGGTGGCGAATGTCACAGGGGCACGGGGACAAAAGGCTGCTGAAGCGAAGCCCTCGTCGGGAACCCACGTGCTGTTCGCTCCCCTCTCACACGAAATGGAACTTAATACTCCAGGCGGGGACCTCAGGGCGCAGGGCCGGATCTTCTCACATCATCATACGTCGGAGGAAAGAAAGCCAAGGATGGGGCTGGCACCTGTGTTGCATTTCCTCCCTCTCTCCGGCTTGTTTGTTTTCAGCTTCCGCCTGGCATCGTCTTCATCATCTCAACAACGCCCACTCTCTAGGCACGCCCCTCTGCCCTGCCACGCTGTCCTCGGAGGCACGAGGGGTGGCCTTTATTGCTTCTGGAGGGAGTACGGGGTCTCACATCAGCTGGGTCAAGGCCCACCAAAATCTGGAGGGGAAGTCTGCTGAGCGCCTTTCTCCCGCCCCCTCCCCCAAGCACTGCTCCAGTGTTGGTCTGCGGGACATGTGTGTCGCCTGTCTTGGAGAAGTTAAGGACATGAAAAGACCAAGTTCGCCGCTATGCCATTGACCCTGGAGAGCCCAGCAGTATCCTGGGTTGAAATGCTTAGACAAATAAAGGCACAGTTCACAATCTCTAAATTCTTTTTTTGTTTGTTTGTTTCATTTTATTTTTTGAGACAGGGTTTCTCTGTTGCTTTGGAGCCTGTCCTGGAACTCACTCTGTAGCCCAGGCTAGCCTCAAACTCACAGAGATTCTCCTGTCTCTGTTTCCCAAGTGCTGGGATTAAAGGCATGCTTATTTTAGGAAGCAATTATGTATATGTATGTATACATGTATGTAGTATAGGTGTGTAAGGGACAGGAGGAATGTGATTTTTTTTAATATTTCCAGGCACATTCTGAGAACATAAATAATTCATGTGTGTCAATACACAGCTCCATCCTGCTCCTGCCCTGTGATCACTGTGTCCCAAGATCTGGTCTCTCTGCTCCAGCCCAAGGACACAGGTCACCTCTGTTCCCCTTCTACACTGATGTCTAAACTAGTTCACTTCCCAGTGGGGAAGGACTGAGCACATAAATCGTGTGGAATGTGTGTTCCCACAGAGCGCAACGATGGGGTGATCTCAGAGGATCCAGGGAAAGAAGACCCTTGACACTTCCCTACGGAAGAATGTCCTCTCTGAAAGGCTCCTGCCGGGGCGGAAAGCGTGTGCTGGGAAAATCCTCAGCCTGCGGCTCCGTGTGTTTCCAATTCTGAGGTCCCACTTCCTCTCGGCATCAACATTCCTTCTGGGTCTCAGCTGAGGAGCAAAGTGCAGCGTTCGTAAAGGCTTTCAGATAAAAACAGCTAACGCGGAGTTCAAGAAACAGGAACTGTAGGATCCTATATAAGTCAACCTCAATGCTGCTGGCTTGAAATGGTTTTTGAGAAGGACTTATTTTTAGATGCTGGCGGCCTAACTTTTTATAAAGCCGCTGCCCTGTTTGTCTTATACATAATTGTTTATGTAAGCGGGGTGCGGCGCACATACCCATAATCCCAGTGTTCAAGGGGTGTAAAAATGGCAAATTCCAGGCCAGCCTTGACTACGCCGCAATAGTGAGCTGGAGCAGTTCCCTTGGGAAGGTGCTGGAAGCCCCGAGTCCAACCTCCACAGCCTCATGAGAGAAATGGGACAAGCCTGTAACCTAGCACTCCGGAAAGGGAAGCAGGAGAGACAGGGTCCATCCTCAGCTACATATGAGTTCTGGGCCAGCCTGGCCTACATAAGACTCTGGAGGGGTGGGGTATTTTTTAAGCATTCATATACACTTTTCAAATAATGATATTTTAAAAACAGTAATGTCCCTGATCTGGCCTTCCAAGCCTGTTTCACAGCGGATCGATTATAATACACATGAAAGTGACCTGGGATCTGCAAAGAGCTAATCAGGTAAATAGTTCAATTATTATTATTCATATAATTGTTTTGTTTGGTGGTTGTTTTTTTCAGACAGGGTCTCTCTCTTTCTCCCTCTCTCTCTCTGTCTCTCACTCTCTCTCTTTCCCGTAGCTACTGCTATCCTGGTACTCAGTGGTCCAGGATGGCCTTGAACTCACTGTCCGCCTCTGCCTTCTGATTACTGGGATTAATGGCCTAGAGCAATCATATGACCACGCCCAGCAATTATGCAGTGTTTAGCTAGAATCAAGCACCCAAACCTCAATTCTGTCACTTACTAGAGACCTGCACCACTCCAACAGAGCAAGAGGCAATGCACCAAGCAGGCAGGTTTGCTCACACCTAAGATCTCAGCACACGGGAGGCTGAAGCAGGAGGATGACCATGAGTTAACAACCAGCACAGGTTATATAGTATTCCCAAGACAGTCTGGGATGCAAAGTAAGACCTTCCTCAAAACAAAAACCAAAATAATTTTAACCGGGTATGGTGGGTTGTGCCTGTAAAGTTAGCCTGGGCATGGGAGGAGAGGCAAGAAGATGAGGAACCCAATGCCAACCTCGAGGTCAGTAGTGAATTCTAGGCCAGCCTGGAGACCTTTGGCCACGTTACTTTAGAGATTAATACAGTGATGATGCCTGTAAAATCCTGCACATAATACACCTACTAAACGGTAACTATAATTAGCATTACACTGTCCAATTAAAACCTAAATGCCTAGCTACTGAAAACACTGGAACAGAGACAGAAGAGAGACAAGCCTCACCCAAAAGGAGGTGAAGTACAAGGATGGGTGCACAAGGGATGCCAAGGGCCCTACAGCGCTCTTCTCTGAAGAACGCCCATCCCACTCCCAGCCCACACTCTCCCCCAGTGATGTCAGCCCAGCCCCACTGCCCTGCATAGCTGTGGGGCATCCGGGAAAGCCAGTCCTAAACTCCAAGCTTGACAGAGTGATGACTCATCCCAGAAGGGGCGCAGCCTGTTGCCAGACTTATCACACAATCCGGCATCCAGTGGGACAGCCACGGGCCAGGAACCGGCTGTTTCGGGAGGCTCTCCTTCAAGTCTCCAGCAGCACTAAGGCCAGCCTGCTTTCCATTTCGTTAATGTATGGACCAAAGAGCCCTTGGGGGGAATCCAAGGGAACTGCATTTAGCAAAACAATTCACAAGAATGAAACGTCTAGAATGGCGGGACAACCATAAAAAAGAGAGCGTCCCTCTGTAAACTGCCGGGCAGTGTGTCAGCCTTCGTGACAAACAACTTGACACTTGGACACTGTCCCACTCCAACTTCACATCACAATGGCTCTTGAGGACACGTTCCACACAGGGCTTTACAGCCTGGCCCGAAAACCTGGCCACACTCCCCCTCCACAAGCAGGAACTTGCACAGCTCTTTCCTAGTGCCACTGAGTGGGCACAAAACACTTTTTCACCCAGAGTAAGCTCCCAGTTCGCCTTCTAAGGCTAAAAGGCTTTCAGCTTCAACCCCTCTTAACAACAAATGGCCAGGGCGGTGGTTTCACGGTGGCCCCTCAACTTGTCCCGCAGGCAGCCCTGGTTCCAGCCAGAAGGCTGTTAGGTTATCGCCAGCATTTCTAAACTGCACCGGACTTTGGGTCTCTGCCATCAGCATCCCACAGGCATAACTATCAATGCCTGGAAATGTCAGCTCCTCCTCGGTTTTGCTTGGAATGCCCTGTTCAAAAGCGCCAATCACTCAATTCCCCAAAGGCTCACTCCCAAACTCAGCCCCAATCCTTCTGAGATGCTGGATTCTAATCTAGGACTGGGTCACTTTCACTAAGGCCTGACACGCTATATTCAAATCTGCTCCTCCTAAAAAACGAGAGAAATAGTCACTGTCTCTCACTCCGGTTGGTCCACAGGGAGGGGGAATGCACAGAGCACTTGAAGCCGTGGCTCCGGTCTCAAAAACCAAACCCAAAAAGAGGATGGGGTGTTTTTTCTGGGACCGATGACAAAAGAATTCTCAACTCAGTATTACCACCACCTGATTCATTTCTTTAGCAACGTCTGATTTTCTGGTGGTTCCCAAGCCCCAAATATTTTTGGAAATGTATCATACATACTATACTGTATGATAATGGAGACACCTATTTTGTCAAAATGATTCTACACACGCCCTAGCCGGGTGTGGTGGTGCACACCTTTAGTCCCAACACTCAGGCAAAAGGCAGGCCTCTGTCCAGGTCAGCCAGGGAATAAACCATGTGTCAAAAAAAAAATAGTGTTTTGTTTGTTTATTTGTTTGTTTTGGTCTGCCTATTTGAGCCACAGTGAAATCCACAGATATACAAGTACACAAATACCCTTCCTCATTCACTCTAAAATCTTTTTTAAAAAAAAATCAAAAAAAAAAAAAAGAAAAAGAAAGAAAAGTTCTTCATCCATTATAACTAACAAGATCTGCTTTCAGCAAACTCCCATAGCCAGAGCCTACAACTTTAAGGAAGAACAGAACTTGTTGCAACAATTAGTGCTAGGCCGTAGCATGAACAAAGCACCGCAAATAAACTCCACAGGCCTTTAGACAGAAGGTTGTGTTTGTAATTAACTCCAACGCACTCTCATCACCCCCCCCCCATCCCCAGCGCTCCACCCTGCCCAGCACCCTCCAGGGCTCCCGTTCCCAATCTGGTTTCCATTCGAGCCCCGCCCCCTTCCCCAAGCCTCTCTGGGACTGTGAATCAATCCCATCCCGGGCAGGAAACGGGACCCGGGGCAGCCCCCTCCGCTGTGGCGGAACAAAGGAGTGGAGCGCAGCTGCACGCGCAGGGCGACCCACTGGGTCCTGCGCCCCTCCCCGTGCGCCGCGGCCCCGGCACAGCGCACCTGAACCCCACTCCCCAGGACGCCCCTTTGTTCTACCTCCGCTTCTCCCTCCCACAGGAAGCCATAGCCTGTCCTTCCACCGAACCCGGGGCCAGGAAACTCCAGTGGGTCAGAGGGATGGAGGGGGGAGGGTGCGGGTGGGCCCGCGGAAAGCGGGGTCCCCCGGTGCCCATAGTTACGAAGCGGCTATCATATATTGAGAGCAACTTAGTTTCCAAGCGCCCGCCCCCGCTTCTGCCGCCCCCCGAAGGCACACGGAGCAGCGATCGCCTTCGATAACCTCGAGCGCGCGTGGGTTCACGCTGGATCGCTGCCGCGTCCCACACGAGCGCCCCGGGAGCCGGTGACCCGCGATCGCCGGCTGCGGCTGAGCCCGGGGCCGCGCGCACAAAGGCACGGGGCGGGAAGGGACCCGGCACGGGCGAGAGCAGCGTACCTCGCCCGGGCGCCCGCTCTGCCGCTCCGCCTCCGCGTGCTGCTCTCTCGCCGCCGCCTGGGGATCGCGGCTCCGATCCGATGCGGGGCTCGTGCCACAGCTGCTGCCGAGGGTCCCGCGCCGCTCAGCCGACCGTGCGCCCCGAGTCCCTACGCTGCGTCCGCCGGCCCGGCTCCGAGTGCGCTGGCTTCAGGCGCGGCGGCGGCGCGGCCACTCCCCTCTCCCGGCGGGGGCGGCGACCTCGCCCGGACGCGCCCCTCGTTCCCCGGCCGTGGCTCACCCAGGCGCAGGCCGCACAGCGCCCCCCGGTGAGCACCCAGAGGCTGGGGACACCCAGGGACGCGCGCTGACCCTTCACCTGGGTCTCTGCGAGATCTGCGTGCTGCAGACCTGAGATGAAGAGCCGGACAGCTACAAGAGGTTTGGCCTCGAACACCGGCACAGAGAACATTCCTCTCCGTGTTATCGCCTCTCCTAGGTCAAAGTTTGGGTGCCAAAGAATATCACAAAATGCGAATTTATTGAAAAAGAAAACAGCGTGCGGTGCGACGCTTGTATTGTCTCTGTCGTTCACATAGATATTGAATATAGCGTTGGGTCCTGGGCAATGACTGGCAGTCGCTTGATCATGGTAGAAGATCTAGCGAATCAGGACCCTCGCCACCCTGGGATTCAGGACAAGCCACATGACCCTGGGTCTGGCTTCATCCTGGAAGAGGAAAGGGTGTTCATCAAACTTACTCACGGGGTGAGGTGAGGATTACTTGCTGCCGTGTTAAAAGCACTGCAGACACAGTAATTATTACTCATGAGTCTAACTACTTTATCCGGTAATGAAATAAATTGCCATAAATGGGGCCAGGTTTAAATGCACTGACCTATATCTGGAACCCGTCGCTAAAATAAGGTGAACCAAAGCTTTCAAACCTTATATAGTCACTCTGTCACACCGGCACTGGGATTTATCAGATGCCACCAGGAACTCTGCAAACTGTGTCTGCGTGGCACTCTTGCTCCTCAGTGCCACCATCAGCACCGGTCAGATCTTCCGGAGGCACGATAATGGTCTAAGCTAACATATTTTGAGCTTTGGGTACAATTTTATTTAACCTTCCCCAAAACCTGCAAGGTGCGTTAATTTCTACTTTTTGTGTTAGAAACCAGGACAACCAAGGACAGAGACATCTTCCTTCCAGCTAAGTGATACAGCGATGCTGAAACCACAAATCCTTTGGTACATGTTTCACTGAGGACAGCTGTTTGAGTGCCTTCCTCTTGAATGCAGGCTGGACATACCACTGAACTGTAACAAACAGGATACAGTGGAAGTGAGATGGCCAACCCAACTCATAAAGGATGTGTCTTTTCACCACCACCACCCCCACCTCCCCACCCCACACCAGGTAGCCCAGGCTAAGAGTACCAGTGTTAGCTGCTCCAGGCGTGACCGGGTGAGCCTTTTGGATGACTCAGTCACCATCCACCCCATGGAGTAAGACCTGGAGACAAAGCCCAGCTAAGTGAAGTCAGTTCTCAGAAACAGGAGTGCTAGGAAGACTTTGTCGTTGGAGTGTTTGGTAGTAAAGCGATCCATACTTGGCCTAGTGCTGGTGGCAGCATCATTGTCTCTGCCACAGGCTATCAAGAAAGCTAGCCCAGGCCTTGACGACCTAGTACAACGAAGACAGCAGCCCTCAGCTTCCAGAGAAGCAACACACAGACCCGCCACCTGGCAACATGTTTTAGACACCCACTTCTAATGTGCCCCTGATCGTTGGCTCCATATGCTTATAGCAACTGGGTAGTAGCAGAACCTCTGAACCCCTCTGGCCAAGCTACCTTTCTCAAAATAGCAAATACCAATGACAGGTTCATAGACTATAAGTCAATTGCATGAAGAATAGGGAAATGCAAAGAAAAAAATAAAATAAATAAAAAGAGAGAGACAGGAGTCTGTGTATCATAGACTGGCTTCAAACTTGCTCTGTAACAGAGTGACTATCTCCCTGTGTCCACCTCCTGTGTCCTTGGGATTACACGCAGACCCAAACAACCACCCATTTCATGTTGTGTTGGGGAGGAACCCAGGGCTTAGACATGCCTGGCAAGCTCTCTGCTATCCCAGCTACATTCCCAGATCTTTTTTTTTTTTTTTCAAGACAGGCTTTCTCTGTAGACCAGCCCTAGCTGTTCTGGAACTAGCTCTTGTAGATCAGGCTGCCCTCGAACTCACAGAGATCCACCTCCCTCTGCCTCCCAAGTGTCAGTATTAAAGGTGTGCACCGCCAGCACCTGGCCTAGAAATTTTCATCTTAGACATTAGCCAGGTTTTAGTAAAGAGTTTGGGACAAGATACTTCTCAGTGGGACTGTTTCGAGGACCTAAGAGGAAGTCTTGAGGATGCCAGCCCCTAGGAAGGATGTGAGGCTAGCTAGACCGGAAGTTCTGCCTTCAGATCTCCCATGGGGGGGAAATTGATGCTTTCTTCCTGCCTTTAAGTGGTTCCAAAAAAAGTGCTAGAAACTGTTACTCTATCTAATAAAAACTGAGAAAATTAGCCAAGAAACTTAGAAAACCAAGTGAAAAACAGCGCGAGAGCATGTCACAGTTACTTTTAAAAGCACCATTAGCCTAATTTTCACAGCCTCAGAGCATCTGAGGGTGCATCACAGGGTTTGAGGTCCCTTCGCCTCCCTGGCTGTACTTTTAAAATGCCAATCAACCAAGAACTTCTAAAGATAAAGCTCTTCTAACAGTTGCCGAAAGTTGATAAATCTGATTACAGAGGCTTTTTTTTTTTTCTTTCTCTTTGGTCTTTTTTTGGGGAAATAAAAAAAAAGTCTATTACATGAAGGGTTTGGGGTGGAAAAACATAAACTATCATGTCCAAGGAGCAATGGCATCTTAGTACTGGCCTTCACCCAGCAGACACTTGCCGAGCTCACACAGTAAGAGCGGGACCAGCAGACCCGTGAGGAGGCTCACTCCTCCCCCCGCCCCCCAACAGTGGAGTCTTGTCCTCTGTAGCAAGCAGAGAAGTGAAATGTTGCGATCCTGTAGGAGTTCCTGTCTTCGCTGCCTTTACTTAGGCTCTTTTAAAACGTTGTTAGGGGCCAGTGAGATGCCTCAGCGGACAAAGCACTCAACAAGCCAGGTAACCTATGCTTGATCCCTGGAACCTGTATAGAGAGGGAAGGAGAGAGCTGACCCCACAACACTGTCCCCAGCCTCCACAAGTGTGCCCCCCACCCCACACTCCAAGCCTCCCCCAACAACAACAATAATGAATAAATGTTTCTTTTTCTTTTTAAACTAGCATAAAGCATTTGTTTGAGGAGTTCAGCATTGGTACAAAGGAACAATGGCAGAGCCATAAAACCTGCTGTCTTATTCTGGTATTAACAAGCACAAGAGTGGCCTAGATTTCACAATTTCCGATTCCTTTAGTGTGCCTGGATGAGCTGGCTTTGTAATTCTGCGGGCTAGTTTTATGTTAACTTGATACAGCTAGAGTCACTCAGGAAGAGGGAGCCTCAGTTGAGAAAATACCCCCCCACCAGGTTGGCCAGTAGGCAGAGGTTGTGGATCATTTTCTTGATTGACGATAGACTTGAGAGAGTCCAGCTCACTGTGGGCGGTGCCACTCCCGGGCTATGGTATTAGGTGCTATCACCTAGTAAGCTGAGCAAGCCACAGAGACCACGCCAGCAAGCAGCACTCCTCTGTGGCCTCTGCATCAGCTCCTGCCTCGAGGCTCCTGCCCTGTCTTCCTTCCCTCAGTGATGGACTGTGTGGAAGTGTGCTCTGAATCAATCCTTTCCTCCAGGTTGCATTTGGTCATAAAGTTTTATCACAGTGATGGCAACCGTAACGAAGACACTGCCTAAGTGTTCTCTAACTAGCAGGAAACGTCTGTGTTTGCGACATCAGCCCTCCTTATCTGCCCACTTAATGCTTAGTCTCCGCCCACTTATTATTTGAGACCAGTCTTAGACTCACCCGTCCTGAGCGGGGTGCTGAGGTGAACCCTGCTGTCTGCCATGGAAACATCTTGATGCTGCATTTGCTCCAGGTTACAAAATCTGTTTGCTTACATTTGTAGAAATGTTGACTTCTCCAACTGAGTAATATTGGCCTGCATATTTTAAACCAATCAATCACTCTGAAAACACCAGGTCCATGGAAATAAGAAAAATTGAACCCCCCTAGAAAATTTCTGTCTTAGGGTTTTTAATGCTGAGTTCAAACACCCTGGACCAAAAGGCAAGTTGGACAGGAAAGGGTGTATTTGGCTTACATATCCATATTGCTATTTCAAACAGCTGGAACCTGGAGGCAGGAGTTGATGCAGAGGCTGCGGAGGGGAGCTGCTAACTGGCTAGCTCCCCATGACTTGCTCAACCTGCTTTCTTACAGAACCCAGGACCACCAGCCCAGGGATGGAACCACCCACAATGGGCTGTGCCCTCCCCAACAATTGCTAATTAAGAAAATGCCCTACAACCAGATCTAATGGAGGCATTTCCTCAGTTGAGGGTCCCTCCTTTCAGGTAACTCTAGTTTGTGTGTTAAGTTGAAGTAAGACTGACCGGCACAATTTCTTACTCCAAAAAAGAAACCGTCTTACAGAGAACGGCCTGCCTTAGAGAATAGCCCTGTGGCCGGCCTCACACGCGTGCTGTCTCATGCGACCTCTGTCATTCTCCCACGGTTTTAGAGAACAATCCTGCGGCCTCGCATGCACGCTGTCGCGTGCAACCTTCACGTGAGAGGACTGTCTTTCTCCCACTGTTTTAGAGACGGGGAAACCCAGGCGAGGATAGTTAACTCTCTCGCTCAGGCTGCAGGGCAACAGCAGCATGCTCCCTGGGGCTCCAGTCTCTGGCTTCTGAGTGCAGCCTCAACCTCCTGGCTGAGCCTCAAGCTCCGCCCCTCGGAGAGCCTTTCACCTGTGAGCCACTTTCCTCTTTCGTCTCGTGAAACATCGATCATGTTATTTTCATAGTCTTCCACATACCTGAAGCACTAAGTTAGTGATTCTTAAATACTTTCATGCAAAAGAAAAAATATCCATGATTAAAGAGCACTTTGAGAATAAGTGCTTACTGCTTACAGCAGTATTTGAAATTCAGATTAGATTAGTGCCTTTTAAAAACCTTTCTGCAGAATTTTCAGCCTCCGGGACGCAGTAGTAAAAATATAACTTTGAGCTATGCATTTAAAAAGTTGTAGATACACTACCGCTGCCCCGTCTGAGGTATCTAGCAGGGCGTTGGTGGCGGCGCAGCCTTTAATCCCAGAATTTAGGAGGCAGAGGCAGGCGGGTCTCTGAGTTCAAGGCCAGCCTGGTCCACAGAGAGAGTTCCAGGACAACCAGGGCTACACAGAAACAAACAACAAACAAACAAACAAAACCACTGTAGATAAATGGCAACAAGAACATCAGAGGGTAAAACAAAACAACAACAACAACAAAACTAATAGAATTTCTCCATAGAAAGTTTCACTACCATTTTTGGTAATAAAGAGATGGAATTTAAAAATACAAGCTCACTTGCTGGTTCTAGGGTACCGACTGTCTTCTTACACTGTCGTAAACATTGAGTTCCCTGATGGAATAACAGGCCTGCATGTTAGACCCATCAGTTAAATACTCCAGGTCCATGGCAATAAGAACACTCCTACACCAGACAATTTATTCCTCAAAAAAAGGGGGGAGGCTCTGAAAATTAAAAACAAAACCAGTAATTCCTTATAAAAAAACACATATAGCAGTATAATTGAGAACCAGCGTTGGGTCATAGTTACGCTGGTCTTCAAATAAATTATAGACTCCTTGCCAGAAATTTAAATTGCTTAACTTTTTTCTCTTGACATTTTATAATTTAGCATTTTGCCATTTCAACTAGTAAAAAAGAAAAAATCTATTTTATTTCCTCTCAGGTGGAGGCATGTTAGTTCAATCATGCAAAGCCTAGAAGTGAAGCGTGAGTCACCCTGAAAAAATCCAAGATCGCCCCGATCTTTTTTTTTAAATCTTTTAAAAAATATTTATTTATTTATTTATTATGTATACAACATTCTAGTCTGTGTTTATGTCTTCAGGCCAGAAGAGGGCACCAGACCTCATTACAGATGGTTGTGAGCCACCATGTGGTTGCCGGGAATTGAACTCAGGACCTTTGGAAGAGCAGGCAATGCTCTTAACCACTGAGCCATCTCTCCAGCCCCGCCCCAATCTTTTTAAGAGACGCTTTTTTTTTTTAACACTTTATGTGCATTGGTGTGAAGGTGTCAGATTCCCTGGAACTGGAATTACATACAGCTGTGAGCTGCCATATGGGTGCTGGGAATTGAACCTGGGTCCTCTGGAAGAGCAGTCAGTACTCTTAACAACTGAGCCATCTCTCTGGCCCTAAGCAGACACTTTCATTGTTTCCCAGTGTTAACTGGGGAGCTTGTCACCCCACTGCAGAGGAGACATGAGGAAGACTGCAAGGAAAAGCAATAGAGCACGCTAAGTGAAAAGTATTAGCTATCTATACTAAATGTAGACCAACTTAGTTGAGTATGAAGCTGTATTTTGTGTCAACGCCAGTCCCTAAAACTAACTCCATTTGTATGTGATGCCTTTATTCTTTCGAATATCACCAGCTAGAGAGCAGTATGTTTCAGAAATATCTTAAACAACCAAGATGCTGTACCACCCAATTCAGTGACTGTTGACGAAGTCAGTCAAAGTTTACCCTGGATGTGAAGCAAGAGTTAACAGCAAGCTTGCTCATTCGTTGAGGGTTAACAAGTTTGCTCATTGGTTGAGGGTTCACAGTAAGCTTGCTCATTGGTTGAGAGGTAGCAACAGGCTAGTTTATTGGTTGAGGGTTAACAGCAAGCTTACTTATTGGTTGAGGGTTAATAGCAAGTTTGCTCATTGGTCCAGCTGCATTCTCTATCTTGATCCCTGTACAAGATAAGGAAGTCTTAGCATGTGATTTGTGTCTGTATAATTCACTCTTAATCCAGAGCCTTTGAGTATACTAGAAACCCAATCTGCATTGCTTAATGAAGAATCGATTTCACAGGTTATCGTTATTTTAAGTAGTGGACAGCCCATAATCTCAGCCCAAAGATTTTTCAGGCAGACCTCTGAGCAGTGTTTTCTTTCTTCAGTTCCCAATAATGAGAAATGAGGTAAATCAAAGGCAAGCTTTGCTGATGGAATCACATCAGTGATCATTCAGGCTTCAAATAAAGCCGGGGGAAGGGGGACTTGCAGGAAGAGTAACACAAGGCAAGAACATACCTTATGCCTTGGAAGAATTAGCCCACCATGACCAGAGCACTGACCAGAAATCCGAGTCCCCAAAACAAGGAGGGCTTTCACCAAAAAAAAAAAAAAAAACCCATAACGTCCTTTCCCACAAGACACATGCTGAAATGCATTCTCCAGAGATCCATTAACGTCAGTAGAGATAAGAGAAGCGGCCCGAGAACTTTGTCCTAGAGCCTCAAGGGCCTTCTTGCCAGGCTGGGCTTCCACATGGGCGAACGCGAACCTTACAGGGATTCACAGATCCTGAGTATGGACTTGAGACGGTACTGATGCAACACGCGGGCTCAAGCCCCTCCCACTCCAGAACATTAGGCGGCTTCTGCTCTCTTTAAGAGTTCTCATTACTCTTGTCTATCTACTCCCTGGGGTACTTCGGAGTCCTCCAGGTTTTAAAAGTCCGCCAGTTTGCTAAACTGGAAATCATCTTTTATAACTTGACAGCTTTCTTTATGAGTCCTTATCTGCCAGATGTAACTGTCGCCATTCAGACTGAGCCTAACAAGAAAAACTCTGTTCGTTTTCTTAGTGTCCAAAATGCTCTTTGTCCTACTGTGTCATTTTGATTGGCAGTATAATGTTCTAAATTACCATTCTCGACTCTGAGGATTCCTTCCATCCTAGTCACCATTGCCTCAGGACAAACGACATTTGTCCTACATCAAGAAGCCCGGCTATCTTTCAAAACCCTGGAGGACTGGTTCCAGGAATTCCAGGTACCCCCAGAAATACCGGAATTTCCTTATGTAAAAGTGACACC
>PVIU01009969.1:39734-72851 GCA_004026605.1 Ondatra zibethicus | reverse complement strand
GATTAAAGATATGCACCGCCCAGTTCCTATGGCAAACTAGTGTGGTTACTGGGATTAAAGATATGCACTGCCCAGTTCCTATGGCAACTAGTGTGGTTACTGGGATTAAAGATATGCACTGCCCAGTTCCTATGGCAAACTAGTGTGGATACTGGGATTAAAGATATGCACTGCCCAGTTCCTATGGCAAACTAGTGTGGTTACTGGGATTAAAGATATGCACCGCCCAGTTCCTATGGCAACTAGTGTGGTTACTGGGATTAAAGGTGTGTGTTATTGTGGCCTGGTCTATAAGGCTGGCCAGTGTGACTATTTTACTCTCTGAACTTCAGGCAAGCTTTCTTTATTAAAATACAAGTGAAATGCCACTACAAGAGAGTGGGGAGAGAAGGAGAGAGAGGGAGAGGGTGAGAGAGAAGGGTGGTGAGGGTGTTCATCTCTAAGGAAGGGAAAGGAAGCAATTTTCCCCAGAGTAGTTCCAAGTCTAATCTTTGAGGTGATTTTCTCAGTCAAGCGCAGACAGAGGGTGGTGAAGGGCCTGATGGGAGAGCTATCTGTGGGTGTCCAAAGAACTGATGAGAAGAATAAAGTAAAGATTCCTTCATATTAAAAAAGACTTTAAGAACTTAACGCACTCAAAAAGAAAAAAAAATCAATGTCCAATGGTGGTTTCCATCAATCAGTCATGATGAAGAGATAAGGAAGCCCTCCTGTTTTATCTGCAACATCTTTCTCTTGCCCATGAAGAGTCATAGGGTTCCTTGGTGATGTGGGAGGTGCTTTTATTGGTTAATGAATAAAGAAACTGGCTTCGGCCTGATAGGGCAGAGTAGAGCCAGGCAGGGAAAGCTAAACTGAATGAGGGAAGAAAGAAGGCGGGGTCAGAGAGACGCCATGGAGCCCTGTCAGAGACAGATGCTGGGGCCAGAACATTACCCGGTAAGCCACAGCCTCGTGGCAATACACAGATTAATGGAGATGGTTAATTTAAGATATGAATTAGCCAGAAATACACTTAAGCTATTGGCCAAGCAGTATTGTAAATAATGTGGTTTCTGTGTGATTATTTCTGGAGTCTGGGCATCCGGGAAATGAACAAGCAGCTTCCTACAACACCTTAGGACTGTTCTTAGGGCTGAGAAAGCCCAGGGCCCAGTGTCATGCCTGTCCCACTCTTGTTGTCAGTGGGCTTTGGGGGTACAGGAGAATGGGAGCGAAGAACAAGCCAAGTTTTGGGGGTAATGAGAGCCATTTCTGTTCTGCCTCAGCCCAGGGCACTTTTTAATTTGGATCCACATACACACACCTCAGATCACATCAGAAGTTCTAAAGTAAAGCAGCCCACACTACAGCAGCCCTTATTTCTTGCTATAAAAAAGCTTCAAGTAGCTTAATGGTTTTGCTTTTGAAATCCTAGATTGCAAATAACTCACTTATCTTATAATTAGCCGCGGTGTCTCAGGTTGCACATCAAGTCTCTGACCCACACATCACTTTCGAAGGTTGTAAACGGTTAATGCACATTCCATTTAATAAGCAATGACATTTGTATATATTAATGCCATTTTTTACTTTCCTCTTGGATGTGTGTGTATGTGTGTTCATTTGTGTAGGTGTACATGTATGGAGGCCAGAAGTCAGCCTCAGGTGTAGTTCCTTAGGAGCCTCCCACTTTGATTTTGGAGACAGGCTCTCTCACTGAGACCTGAGACTCAGTAGTTAGGTGAGGCTGGCTGGCCAGCGAGCTCCAGAGATCCTGTGGTGCTGGGGATTGAACTCAGGACCTTGGGTTTACACAGAAAGCACTTTAAAAGCTGAGCCATCTCTCTGCCTCTCATACTTTGATTTTTGTATTTTGGGGGTCAAGTACCTTAGAAAGCCCTGAAGAGAGTGAACCCTAAACACTGAACCTCCAAAGCTTTGTGGGTTCGATGGCCTCAGAGATGAACAGCTGGCACAGCCCTCCCATCAGCTGCCAGGTTTGATGGTGAAGGGGCAGTCATTTTGCTTCTGAAGCTTCCCTGTTAGCATGAAGCCTCGTTGATAGGCTGGTGAGTTTTCTCACCCCACTTTGTTAGGAAGGCTCTTGAGTGGGGACGTCAGACTTGACACAATCTGCCAGCGTCTGTGTCCTAGTGACTGGGGATGCACCGCAGCCATGGGAATCCCAGGGACTTAGTTTCCTCATCTCTAAAACAGGCTGATGTCCGTCTGTCTTCACTCCTACAGTGGTTTGGAAAACCTGGGAGATGCTCTTCCAGGAAGTTCTTTCTTGCTGACCACCAGACTTCATGATCACCAAAGACAATGTGCAGCAGTGGCTCTTAGTCCTGACTGCAGTTGGAAGCCATCCCAAAGGCTCCTGAAGGCATTCTGAAGGTCAGGCCCTGCCTGAGAGTCACCATGCTTGCTGCTGAGAAAGCCAGGGTGGAATTGCTTGCCTGGGACAGTGACTCCAGGGAGAGCATTATCTGGGCAGTCATTCAGGAGGGAGTTGTGACGCCGTGGAGAAAGCCTCGGGGCCCGTGTGCTAACAAGCAGGACAGGGCCGCAGGCTACTGAAGGTTCATTCCCGCTGGACACTCTGGGAGTCAATCCAGAGTCCACATCAGAGGTGTGAGGAAGCTAGACCGAGGGTCCCACACCTCCATTTGATATTGATTCGGACCTATTTTCAAAGGCCTCCATTGGCTCTTCCAGCCTGCTCTGATACAGGCCACGGGAAGCTCCAGTGGCTAGAGAGGCAATAAACCTGCAGTAGGCAGTCAAGCATGCCAAGGCAAACTGAGCAGGACTCAGGGGCTTTGAGTGGGTGCTGGGGCTGTGTGACATGTGATGCTGCCCTGTTCCAGAACTTTGCCCCCACTTGGGGACACAGCAGCCCTTATTCCTGCCTACCCATTATCCTGCAGTCATTCCTCACTCAAACCCATGCTGTGTGCAAGCCATGCTAAAGCTCAGAGACTCCGAGATCAAGTCCCAAAGATTCTGCCTCGGATGCCTCTGCAGTGTGTGGTTTCATGTGATGGGTTCTGTGTGACCCGGTGACATGCATCATACTTGAAATACTTCCACTGCTGACAAAATGAATCGGCTCTGTCCGCCGCAGCACTCGGCTTATTAGGGGGAAATGGAAAGGGAGCATTAAATATTAATGCTGCATATTATCCTCTCCCTTGGCACTTTCTATGCCGCTGAGAGCTGCCCAGCCAGCCCTGCCTTCTGTCTTTTTTCTCCTGATGATGATAGGGGACAGGAAAAGCCTTCAACACATCAGTGAGGGGCAGGCGTGAGATATGGAGCTCTGGCCAATTTTTCTAGGCTCCTGCTTGGGAGCATCACTGTCTCCTCCAGATGCCAGGGATGCTAACACCGCAAACTGTCATCGGTGGCAGAAGCTCTTTACTCGCTCTGTGTGGTGTGACCGTAGTCACGGAGGACGGTGTCTTCCGGAAGAAAGGGTGGTTTCTTAGGAGGCAAGGTGGGAGGACAGAAGCTCAGGGGTGTGGGTGAGGAGTCATGAGCTCACAGACGCCACTGTTGTGCCTCTGCCTCTGGTCTTGATTTCCAGCAAACATTTGGTAAAAGTGTCCTTACTTCTAAGCCCAGAACAGTGGAGAAGGTGTGTACAGGTGACTTCCGGGCTTTGGAAAGAGTCTTCTGGAGATGCAGGTGTTTCATTCAGCTAGTATTTGGAAATTCACTCTCTCTCTCTCTCTCTCTCCCTCCCTCCCTCCCTCTCCCTCCCTCCCTCCCTCCCTTCCTCCCTCCCTCCCTAGATATATTGATATATAGATATTACTTATGCCCCAGCAGCAATGCTGAACAATGCGTGGGCAGCCGGTTTATGGTGGTTCTCCAGTTGTTCCTGTCCTGGGCAGTCCCAGATGCTTGTGTTACTGTCACTCAGGGTCCCACAGTCTTCCTCTATGCTGTCTGTCCAGAGTTTCTTGGGCCTTCCTCTTTGCCTTATGTCATGCACTCCTCCAAGCAGTGCTATCTTCGGATATCTGCCATCATTCATTCTCCTAACACAGCCGAAGAATCTCAAGCGCCATTGCATATTCTGTAGTTTACTTCCTTCTGTGGATGGAGATGTCTTTTAACGTCATTGTTGTGCAACCTATCTCTTCGTGTGAATTCTCCTGAGACATGCCCTCTCAAACACATTCGGCCCATGTTCTGAGCAGTGTTTCATTGTTCAGGTTTCAGAGTTGTAAAGAAGGCAGCTCATGACAAGTGTCTCATATTCTTGTAATTTTGTTGTTGTTGTTAGGTCTCTCACTGATCAAACCTCTCCTAGTGCCAGGAATGCAGCCCTGGCTATCCGCCTCTTGATGTCTGAAATAGTTCCCTCCTTTGAACTGAGGTTTCCTCCCAGAGAAACAAAGTTGACTGTTTACTTGAGGTTCTGATTCTTATTACAATGTTAAAATCCTGTGTGCCCTTCCCAAGTGCTGTATCTCAGTCTTCTTAATGTTTACATTCATGCCAAGGTCTTCACTGACTTCCACCATTCTGTTTACTATGGCCTGAGGCTCATTTGGACTTTCAGCAAGTAGTGCTGCATCATCGGCAAAACACAAGTTATTGATTTGCACACTACCTATCTACACGCCTCTCTCCTCATCCTCCAGGGCTGTTGCTATTATTAATTCCAGGAATATATTGAAGAGTAGTGGTGAGAGGACGCGTCCCTGCAACACTCCTACTATTGTCTTAAACTCATCACTTAGTTCTCCACAAACTTTGACTGATGCAAAGGTGTCTTTATAGGCATATATATCCATGTATCTATATCTACCTGTTAATCATCTATCTATGTATCTACCTCTCTATCTATCATCCATCTATCAACCACCTATCTATCTAGATATATAGAGAGGTATCTCTATCTTCTATCTAGATAGGTGAGCATCTTCCCAGAAGTAAGCAATGCTTTCCTGGGAGGAAGTTCCATCATGTATGGACCTGGGGGCATCAGCCAAAGGGGTGGCCTTAAGTTTGCCTGTTTGCCATTTTCTCTGGAAACAACAACAAGAACAAAACTAAAACACTTCCATCGCTGTCAGAGGAGAGCCGCTGTGGTTTGGACTCCTGGCTGCTCCCTCAGGTCCCTAGCTGACCCACCTCCTTTCCCTAAGTGCTGTCTACTCAGCGCACAGGGTCACAACCTCGGCATGAATTGTTTCCAGTGAACAGTCTAGTCCTCTGGGCCTGATCTGGGAACCCGAAGACTCTTAACGTCTCAGAGCCTCTGAGAGTCTTTGTCTGGTTTTCTGTCGTCACCAAAACTGTCCCTCTGCCCTACTCTCTCTCTGTCCCCAGGCTTTGCAGATGTGTTGGGCCCGCTCCTCTGCAGCAGTTCTGGCATGCATTGCACGGGCATCTGCTCATGCTGTCCTGCTGAAGCCTTTCCCTGTCCACTCTGTGTCTCCAGGCCAGCTCCGTATGGCTCTCTCCAGGAGGAGACCGTTTCCCAGTGGGGAGCACTTGAGCTTGCTCCCTGCCTATTTCCTGAGACTCTTGGGTGCGTGGGGGTGTCATCTTCACCTCAGTTGGTTGTACATACACCTCAACATTTGTTTAAGCCTATATGTTCCCTGCTTGGTTCCAGATACTTCCCATCCAACTTCATGCCTCACGTCAGTCATATCTAAGGCCCAAGACAAAGATTGGGAGAGTCTGGGACTTCTGCAAAAGTCCATAGCTAGGAGAATGGAGAGCAGGGTTCAGGGCTGAGGAGATGGCTCAGTCAGTAAAGTGCTCGCAACATTAGCATGAAGTCCTGAGCTATTCTCTAGCTAGGTGGAGTAGCATGTGGCTGTTTAAAAGATGGAGAGGGAGAGGAAGAATGGAGAGGGAGAGGAAAAGGGCTATCTCGTGCTTGCTGGCCAGCTGTCTAGAAAAATTGGTGAGCTCTAGGTTCAGTGAGCACCTGTTTTACAAACCTAAGGTAGAGATATTGAGGAAGACACTCAGTGTCAACCTCTGGCTTCTATACATACACACATACACATATACACACACAGAGACACACATAAAGACACACACCCACAGATGCAGACAGACAGATGCACACACACGCACACACACACACACACAGAGCAAGATTCAAATCCGAGACTGGCTCCCGCAAGTTGAGCAGGAGCAAAGCTGTCTTTGCCATAGCTCCGATCCATCCAGATAGCGGTTCCCAACCTTCCTAATGCTGTGACACTTTAATACAGTTCCTTATGGTGTGGTGACTCCCCCAACCATAAAATTATTTTCATTGCTACCTCATAACTGTCATTCTGCTACTATTACAAATCATAATGTAAATATCTGTGTTTTCTGATGGCCTTAGGTGACCATTGTGAAAGGGTCATTTGAATCCAAAGGGGTCGTGACCTACAGATTGAGAAACACTCATTTAGACTCCCTCAGCTGTATCCAAGGAGCCTGGTTAAAGGACATATTCCTCTGCTTATGGCCCTTGTGCCTGCCATAACTAAGGCTAAGATCTACAAGGGGCTGTCAGCCATTTAGGTTAAATGAGTCTCCAAATACCAGTGCCACGGAAGTTCATGGGAAGACATTATTCATGGTTCTTTACGAGAATTTCTTCAATAGCTTTCTTGAGGAGGGAAGGCACGTCCCTTGAGGGAAAATTAGGCAAATTGTATACTTGTTTGGGCCACGCGGATTCTAGTTGCCACCAGGGAAATGAACTTGTCACCAGCTAGGCTGTCACTATGTCCCCCGTGCTCAGTCACTGTCATCATGGGGCGGTAGGCATCCCAGCTTCAGATGCAGCTCTCAAATCCAGGAAGGGGCTTAGTGTGGGGTCAGCTCTGTGTCCCACAAAGGATGCTGCTAACCTGCCCCATGAGCTGTGCCTGGAAAGCCTCCCTTGTATTTAGTGCCCAGCTCCTCCCCTGTATTGACTATGTCTGTCTACGTCACCCAGAATGTGGTGCTGTGACAGAGTGAGGTGAGGACACTCAGAAGGCCTGTGAAGCAAGGCTGGTTGGTCAATCTCTTCCAGGACTTATTGAACCCTTCTACGTGGCAGGAAAGGAATGACATCATCTCCCCGAAGATCCGTGGCCTGGAAATGCTTTCGAGAGTAGAGCAGACTTTTCCAGATCATTCAGTCCTTACATTGTAACACATGGAGGCATGGAGGAGAAAAACAAAACTCCAGAGGCCAGGAGAACGTTGGGGGGGGGGTTCTCCCTCCCTCTCTGAGGGCCTTAAAGCACACAGAACAGGAAATCTACAAGAAGGGGTTGAGATGAGTAAATGAGATACGGTTCCTGGGGCATAACAGGGGTGTGATCAGTGTTGAATTCCTTGGATTCTTATCCAAGCCCAGCTTGGAGTCCCTGGAGGGACTTTGTTATAGTTATCTTATATGTACTGTATGTTTTCCTCCTCCCACAGATGTGAGCTACTGGAGAGTAGGAGTCATATTCTCCCTCTCTCTCTCTCTCTCTCTCTCTCTCTCTCTCTCTCTCTCTCTGGGATATGTTTTTGCTATAAAGCCTAGGCTGGCCTTAGCTTAAACTTGCCATCCTTCTGCCTCAGCTTTTGAGTTCACGGCTCATGGGTGGGCACAGCCATGCTTGGGTTTGTAGGCTGTATTTTGATATGAGTTCCCAGTCTTTTGGGCAGACCCACAGAGATGTTTGATATGCAGTAACCGCCTCCATATAGAAACGTGCCGCTTTTTAGTTTTGTGCAATCTTAAGGGTGTATAGATCTCTGGGAATGTTTTCGGGGGGGGGGTGACGCTTATGCATGAAATAACTGAGCTAAGAGGAGGGATAAGGGATTGATTTTCTTTTGTTTATAAATTCATTGAAAATTTGCTATCTGTTGGCTCAACAGTTAACAGCACTGGCTATCATTATAAAGATCCAGTCCCCAACACACACATGGTGGCTTACAGTCATCATGAGGAGTGTATGTGGTACATAAAACACATTCAGGCAAAACGTTCATACACACAAGATAAAATAAATACTTTAAAATTTGTTATAAAAGTAATAGCAATTGGATCAGCATGCAAAAGCTCTTGTCATCAAGCCTGATGACCTGAGTTCAATACCTGGGACCTTCATGGGTCCACACGTGAGCTGAGCATATGTGTATGCACACATACATATGCACATGCATATGCATACAGGTGCATAAATATAATAATGATCTAAAAGTAAAATACCAATTAAACTTTATTGAAACACAAAATTCCCATTAGTTTACACTTCTCCTAAAGCCTCTTCTGGGTGGCCATGCCCTGACATTTAGAGTTCTGACCACCCGGCCTTCTACAGAAGTTTGCTGTACCAGACAATGCTTTGCATTGTTCTCAAGCAGGAACTAGCATGGTCCCTGATCTTGTGCTATATTTGGAGGGTGTGGTGGTTTGAATAAGAATGGCCCACAGAAGATCATATATTTGAATACTTAGTCATCAGGCACTGGCACTATTGAGAAGGATAATAAGGATTAGTTGATGTGGCCTTGTTGGAAGAAGTGTGTCACTGGGGAGTGGGCACTGAGGTTTTAAAAGCCCACACAGGCCCAGCATCTCACTCTACCTCTCTGCTTGCCAGTCAGGATGTAGCTCTCAGCTACTGCTCCAGCGCCATTCAGGCTGCTATGCTCCCCACTGTGATGGACGTGGATTAAGCCTCTGAAACTGCAAGCAGGCATAATCATCTCGCTTCCTCTGTGTCTGGCTGGTGACTGCAACTCTGTCTTTCCTCTTCCCAGAATTCTTTTAGTCCAGTTGCCCCGCCTATACTTCCTGCCTGGCTACTGGCCAATAGACATTTTATTAAACCAATATAGTAACAAATCTTTACAGGGTGCAAAAGCATTATCCTACAGCAGTGAGACCCTGCCCACAGCACAGCCAGAAGTTAAGGGACAGACTGGCATGGCTTTACATCCCCGCTCTATTTAAGAGTAAGTGACCTTAAACCTCAATTTTTGTGTCTGGAAAGCATGGTGGCCTCTGTGCTCAGGAACTCCTCACATGTCCAACATATTCTAAGAACTCAGTAAAGGTTGACCAGCATATCTCAGGCTCTTTCCCCAGCTGTCCTTTCCTGTCTGCTTTCCCTTGAAATGACAAGCTTCTTGGGGCTGTCATCTTGGTCTATTCTAGCTTCTTTTTGATGGAGACTTACTGCTCAACTGACTGAATGATTCTTTTGGTATTTCATATATATACTTGGGTATATGAAAACAAATTTTCTCCTTCCTTCCTTCCTTCCTTCCTTCCTTCCTTCCTTCCTTCCTTCCTTCTTTCTTCCTTTCTTTTTAGACAGTATCTTGCTATGAGACTACCTGATACTCAGTATGTAATCTAGCTCAGTTTTGAACTCACAACGGTCCTCTTGCCTCAACCTCCAGAGTGCTGGGATTCTAGACACATACACCTAACACCCAGCTCTTACCTTAAAATTTAGAATCATATGGCAATCAACAATGCCTTGACATTGAAACTTATATCCAAATTTACCAACTGCTTCTTCACAAAATCCAAACTTACAATAAGACCTTTATTTGGCTTAATTAAAAATTTTCATTTCAACTGTTACCCTCCCTATTTCCTGTCCCAGCTCTACCACCTGCGTTGGCCACCTGAAGTAAATCTGTAGACAATTTCTGATAACTTCCCAGGACTCAAACTCAAAAGGAAAAGCACGAATCCAGCTCCTTTTGGATGAAAGATGTTTCCAGAAGGTTTAAGGCATGTCCGTCTCATCTTCCAAATCATGGCTCATCCTCAAAAATGTCTAACTGCAATCAATTACTGAGTTTTTTTAAACATTGTCTGATTTTCCTTCCTCTCTATAAAGAAAGGCCAATACAAGTGTGCGCATACATATTCCAGGAGAGGTGGTGTGCCTGACTGCAAGCCACTTATCCTGATCCAAAACACTGACTCAGAGGCATAATTAATTGGAAGGCATTTCAGTGGGAGTCATTTCCCTTCATCTCTTTACAGGAACAAAAGGAGATTATAGGCCAGGGAATCCACGAGATGTCAAGAGAGTCTATTGATGAATGAAGTTGGAAAGAGTTGACACAAGGTCGGATGGTTCAGATCCAAATATTCTTACAAAGAAACAGCAACTCTTCGCATTAATCCCGTCCTGTCCCTTTGATCTTGAGTGCTACTATGGCTCCGAGTCAAGTACAAACCTACCTTGGTGTTGGAGGTCTCCAAAGATTTCATCCCAGAGAATGGATCTCCAAGAACATAGTCCCAGTGATGATGATGATGATGATGATGATGAAGGTGATGATATAAATAAATTTTTAAAAGTCCAGCAAAACAAACCAACCGATAAAACAAACCTCAGGAAAATACGAACAAGCAGAGACCCTTATGGGGAGTTTTAAAGCTGTTGGGTTTCCAGTCTTCCATCTGTGAGTGTTCTGACAAGTGTGCCATATTGATTTATTAGCCCAGTCAATGGGAAAATGGATAGAGGAGGGCCTCTAAGCTTTGGGTCTCAGTTCTTCTTTTTGTAGGATGAAATATTGGAATGAAGGCAAACGCTAGGAGAAGGTAGAGCTGCAGATACAGAGGGATATTCCTTTTACATTCACTTACTGATTCGTGTTTTGTCTTCTGAAGTTTTAATAGATCCCTTGGTTTTGAGAGCGTGGAGACTCTCAGAACCCTTGCACATGGGGAAGTACTATGGATGTTTAAGAGCGCCAACATTTGTGGCCACTATTTGAGCTGCCAAATGTTGGAAAGGCTAAGAGGACTTCTCTGATCCAGCAGACCAAATCCCTAGTATTTGAGCGTTCCTTTAACTTTGGAAGTGGTCCAAGGTCATTAAATGTTCCTGTAATTCTGGAAATGGTAGGAAAAGAAAGGGAGAATGGTCTCTCCCTGCACAGCTGGTGGTCAGTTGGCTACTCTAAGTTGCCCAATTAAAGAAATGAAAAATGGAAGTGATGTCAGAAAAATGCAAATAAGGTGGGTCAGGGTTAAGATCTTGAGTGGTTTGGTGGTTAGAATTACCCTCTTGTTTATGAGGGGAAATGGATTTCAAAAGTACTATATACAATTGGGTGAATTAGGCAACCATCTATTATGTAATTGAGCCACAACATAAGCCACCCTAATGGCAGTGAGGCCAGCCAAACCATCGTGAGCTTGAGAGACCATGGTTTCTACTGTTCTTACTTTAGCTCTTGGAAGAGTGAGTTTTGAGGTATTCCCTCTCCCTTACCCATCTCCCTCACCATGGTAATGTTTTCTAGCTTTCCTTCAGATTGGAATCCTTGCTTGCCTCACCACAGGTCCTGCATTACCTGACTCCGTAGCTGGACACTACTTACCAGGGCTCCTTAAGGCAGAGGATAGGGAGTTTGTTGCCCAAACTGCTGAACTTGCTATGCAAATGGAGAAGCATATGTGTTGATGCCACTGAGCCATTATGCCACAACATTGATCCAGAAGAGGCAACTCTGCCTTCATCCATATAGATGGGGAAGTAGAAGTCCACTTTGCTCCATGAGGTTTCCAGTATAAGGTGGGCTTGCCCTCATAATGTTCTAGTTGGCGGAGGGGGTCAGGTGGGGTGTGTTGGGGCAGTCAGGTCAGGACTGGAAACATATGTATACACATGTGTACAAATGTATGCAAGTGTGTGTATGTGTGTGTGTGTGTTTCAGATATGCCTGTGCCTGTGCCATTGCACATTACAAAAGTTACCAGAGGGGATGGTATGGCATACCCTTGGTTTACTTGTGAAGCCCAAAGACCTCATTTATTTAGCTGTGGGACAGGGTTGGTTGGCACAGGATGCCAGCCAGAAGCTACCCTCCACTAAAGGGAGCTGCCTCACCTGTTTCTTTTCCTGTGGTTGGACATGCTACATACTATCATGGATCCTTGTAGGTATATGTCTTCAGATCACTGCCTGGACTTAGGGCAACATTGAACTCCGCCTCTCCTCTTCCAGCCCCTGTAGAGTCAGCAGAGGCCCCTGTTAACTTTTTGTTAGTTGTTTGTCTTTTTCTGAGGGCTCACTTGTCTTCGCTGGCCAGTTACTTGAAGTCATAGTGTAGTGCTTAGAGACAATTTGTGTTCAAACTCTAGTTCTGCTAATGTGGGATTCCCCTCTGTATGCTATGAATATATAATAAAGGTTAATAAAGGAACTGCTTTATTATAGCACAGCTATAGCACAGCTATAGGGGAACAAAGCTAGGTGGGGAAAACTAAATGGAATGCTGGGAGAAAGGAGGCAGAGTCAGAGAGAGAAGCAATGGAGCCCCACTGGAGAGACACCAGATCTTTAGCCGGTAAGCCACAGCCACGTGGCCATACACAGATTAATAGAAATGGGTTAAATTAATATGTAAGACTTAGCCAATAAGAAGCTAGAGCTAATGGGCCAAGCAGTGATTTAATGAATACAGTTTCTGTGTGATTATTTCAGGGCTAAGCGGCCGGGAACCAACAAGCAGCTCTCTCCTCCAACATTCTGCCACTTACGCTCTCCATGATCTTGGAGTTATCGAAGGAACTCACCGGCCTTGGATTCTCATCTAAGATGAGGAATGTTGCCCATCTACCTCTTAGAGCAGAGGTGAGATCCAATAAGAAGCTGCCTGGACATCAGCAGGAACACTGGCAATAGTCTGAGCTGAGAGAGTGCACAATGCCTTATCAAGTCAGTTAGCAGGATCTTATCCCCAGCTCCGTCCAGGCACTGTCAGAGTGCTAGCACAGACCCCGAGCAGGGCCCTCAGGCAGAGCTTCTGTGTATAAATGCAATGCATGTATTTGTTGTTATTGTGTGCCTGTGGATACGCATGGATAAGACAGAGGACAGAGAGGACAACTCTGTGGAGCTGCTTTGTTCCTTCCACTTTTCTGTAGGTTCTAGACCTGAACATAGGTTGCCAGGCCTGTGTGGCAAGCACCTTGAGCCAGCTGAGTCATATCATTGGCCCCAGAACCTTCGGTCTTGAGACTATGCAGAACGGTGTTCACTTCTCAATTCTGCCAATTATTTGGGCAAGGTACTTTGTGTTTCTTTTTTCTCATCCACCCACCCACCCATCCATCCACCCATTAGTGTCCTTGTTTAAATCAACTGATTAAAATCAATGAAGAATTTAAGCAAAGGATTTAGGGAACAATCTAGTGAGTACCAGCTTTGCTAGAGGCAGAGAGGCGCAGACTCCCAGCTCTCTCACCAGGGGAACGCCTTCTGGTAAAATATTTAATAACTCTTCAGCCTTGGTTACTTATCTGCAAGATGGTGTCTTAACACCTACTTTATGTGGCCATTCTAGATGCCAAAGAGAATATGTGTGAAGGCCCCAGCATTATGGCTCTTACAACGATTGCCATTTCAGAGGAAGTTTATTTCCCTTGAGGGGCCAGATAAATGGCAGCAGGACAAGAGTCCCTGAGGAAGTGGAGTTGGGGAGAGCTCTGTTGCCAGCTCCAGGGCGACAGGTCCCAGCTTCTCACTGAGGGGAAGAAATTCACGCCAAGTTATTTATTTCCTAGCAGGGAAATAATACATGGAACTTAGCCACCCCAGGCTGGAGTCTCACTGTGTTCTGGGAACATTCTGATGTCAGGATTTGAAACGTAGGTCCTGTCCTGGAACAGAGAGCTCTGCCAGGCCTCAGACAAAGGCCCCTTGGTCCCTGAGCTGGCTCTGGTCACTGCCTTGGACAGGTGTCTGCTGGTTAGCTTTCAGGTGTCATGGGAGCATCTCTACTTAGAGATCTTCAGAGAGAGAGATTAGAGTCCTTGTTGGGCCATGTGTCATATCTACAAGCTGGTGAAGATAGAGAGAACTTCTTTTTCATGTTGAAATGCTGAGCCAGAGCCCATGAATGCCAAAGGAATCTTATGTCAAGGGAGGGAGCAGGTGTTGTGGGCCGCATGAAGTCTCCTGGCCGTGTTATAGACATGTAGCATGAGACTTCAGCCCTTGGGCCCTGCAAGATGTGGGGGAAAGATTTAGTTCCAGGAAATCAGAACAGCATTCAGAGGCAGCTCCTGCATGCAGCCTGCCTTCACCATGAGGGCAGAGTTGCCCCCTCTCTCTGCTGTCCCACAGATGACTGTCTGTCCCTCTCCTACCTTCCAGGCAGGCCTATTTTCTCCTGCTACTAACACTGATTCCAGACTTGACACTGCTGAGCTCCTCCAGATTCACTGACACACTAGTGACTTAATTTCAAAACAGGAAGATGAGAGAAGGAATTTGATTGGCTTGACTTGGATCAGTTGTTAGCTGCAGGTCCAATCAACTATGCTTAGGGGTAATGGATCCCATGATGCCATGGGCTGCTCCTTCCAGTGCCTGTGAATAAAGCAAGCGTACAGGGGCAGGGGCAGGGGCGTAGGTGAACAATGGACCTTTGGGAAGCGTTGCTTCAGTTTCCTGGGCTCTATTTTCCTCTACTGGAAACAACACTTGCTGCTCATAGCCACCACATAATGTTTCAATTGGGACTGGAGCACCTTCCGTGAAATATGGTCTCTGAGCACAGGGGTGTGTGCTAGATCTCTACAGCTGACCCATCTTGTCCAATGGAAACTTCATGCTGCCCACTAGCAATCCCTCATCTCTCCCTCCCCCACAACCAGCGTATTCCTCTGGGATTCTAGGCATTCTATTATTTAGATACTTCATATAAGGGGAATCATGAAAAATTCTTTCTGTGACTAATTATTTTACATAGCATAATGTCTTCAGGGCTCATCTATATTATCATATATAACAATAGTACAGTATTTAAATATTTATTTTATTTTTTATTATTTTAAATTTTGTGTGTGTGTGTGTGTGTGTGTGTGTGTGTGTGTGTGTGTGTGTGCAGTGGGGTGGGTACCCTTAGCTTCCAGAAGAAGGTGTCAAATCCCTTGGAGATGGAGTCAAGGCTGTTATGAACCACTTAATGTAGGTCCCTCTCCATTCCCATTTTGTTTTGTGATTGTTGTTTGTTTCGTTTAAAATTCCAGTTCTTTGGGTAAACACCCATAAGTGGTGGTTGTTAGATCATAGTGGTTCTATTTTTAATTTTTGGAGGGATTTCCAAATTGCATTCTTTGAATGGGGGCCCCACTTCTGCCTTTGCCTCAGCAGTACCAGAGTGTTTGCCACGTCTTCTCCAGCATTTGTCTTTTGAGAATAACCATCCTGACATTGGCAATAACATCTCTTTGTGGCTTCAGCTTTCCGTTTCTCTGACAACTGAGTGGCACTGAGCATCCTTCTGAAGGCCACTGTGTATCTTCTTGAAGAAATGCTATCAAGTCCTTTGTCTGCTTTTAATTGGGTTTTAACATTTTCCTGCAACCAGCTGCGGGCGGTCTTTATTCATGGTGGCAATTAACCCCTTATCCCACACGGCTTGCAAATGCTTTCTCTGTTCTGTAGCTTTCTTCTTTACACTGTTGGTCCTGTCCCTGGCTCTCAGAAACATTTCAATTTCATGTGTTTTCACTTGTTTATTTTTCTCTTTGCTGCCCGAACGTTTGGTGTCATATCCAGGAAGCGAAGCCCACTCTTCAAGGAAAGTATTCTTCCAGTGTTCCTAGGAACCCTGAGGACCTCTGCCTCTTGCTCCGCATTCCTGATGCCCTGGGGGCACAGCTGCCAATGTCTTAAACGAGACATTGTTTTTACCTTGACACAGATATGGTTTTCTTCCTCACTTCCCCTGGAAACAGGATGCAATGGAAATTATCACTTTACTATGTGTTCAAGACAAATAGAATTTCAAGGGAAGAATAAACTTCACCTTTCCGTTGCTTCTACTGAGTTTTTGAGTTCAGGGGATCACAAGGGACCTTGCGGCCATTTCTGCAGATGAGTTCCAGGCCACCCTCAGATGGAGAGATAACTTTGTCCATTCCAGCCCCAACTCCTCCTTCCCTCCCTGGGTGTCACTTCCATTTCCTCTGAGGGACAAATCCCTTACCACATGGCTACCGCTGGCATAACATGTACCAAGCTTCTGCCTTCATCAGCAACCTTACCCAAGTGTGTCCTCTTCAGCTTAAACATCCCCATGAGAGCAGCTCAATAGCCTGGGCATCTATGTGAAGTCTAAGCCCCACCCACAGTCTTTTCATGAAGCCTTTACCAGCATTCAGGGAAGAGGATATGCGTCTTCCATCTCTATCATGTGGGTCACATCTGGTGCTGGATTACTTGAGAACCCCACATCTCTATCATGTGGGTCACATCTGGTGCTGGATTACTTGAGAACCCCATTCTAGTCAAAGAGCTAAAGCGATACAGTGATCTCAGGCCTAGGACAGAAAACAATGTCTGTCTTGAGATTTTGTCTGCTGAGTCAATGAAACCTCTTCTAATGGGCTCTAAGTGCAGGCTCAGGGACTTGGACATGCCTTAAACTAAGAGAGCAACTGTCCGATAGGGAAGACCCTTATTGCTTTCACAGGCTAGGACTGTCTGAAATTCCCCAGCAACTGCTTTCTAGTGGAACATTTAAAGCCCCAGTGCTCCCTGGGCATCTCTGTAATAGCATGAGCCTTCGACTCTATTAACACCTTCATGGGCAAGAGTATGGTTTCCTTTCAAAGGGAGGTAAACTGAGGCCCAGAGGCAGGCACATGGATTCAGATCCCACCTTGGGCTGCATGCCATGTGTCTTATACTAGGGTTGTCCTATGACCCTTCCAGAGTGCAAATTTGGGGTCCACTGAGACTTGGGGGCTCTGAGCCTAAAGGAAGGCAGCAGTTTGTTGATCTCCAGAGTTCTTACCTGAGTGCTAGGCTGGCCGTGTCATTCCAGGATCTGCTACAAAACATTTGTAGGGACTTTGTGCAATAGTCTCTGTGCATTTGGGAATAGAATGTGGCAGTAGGACATTAAAATGGATGTGAGGACTTCATGCAAGCTGAGCCATTGTGTGGGTCACACACTTGTTTAGCCCATGACCTAGGCCAGAGGCACCTCACTCCTGAAAAAAGCTCGGGCCGCAAGGGGAGCTGGTGCTGAAAGCAATGGCAGCTTTTTTTCTAGGCCTTGTTCCTCGCCTCCCGTCATGAAGCATTGCCTGTCAAAGCAAGCCTGACACCGAGGGATTGACCATTCCAGATAATTTCTGCAGTTTGTCTGCTTCTATTCCTTCCCCATTGTTGTTTCAAGTAATCTGTGTGGCTTTTGAAGAAATTGCTTCAACTGGTTTGAGCATAATAAGATATGAAAAAGTCGGAGGCAAAGGGGTCCAGTGATAAAAAACGTAGCTTTTATTTGGTGCTGCAGGCTCGGAAGGCTCATCAGAAGCGGTGGGTGGCATGGGGCACAGGTGGCATGGAGGGGGCGGCCTGGCTGCTGTGTGCTACTCCGCTCAGCTCTAAACAGCAGAAAGACAATGGGAAACATGAAAGCTGAGATGGAAAGGGAGAAGGAAATAGGAAAAACACAAGCTCCCAGCTCCATGACAGCCACACAGGGTGTGATGTTTCCAGAGGACAGCAGCTGATGAGGACCTTTAAGTCATCAGTAATGTCTGTTAAACGATGGGGTCCCCCTTTTCTCCCCCAAGGATGGAGGCATTTGGGCATCTGACAGTGTCTTGCCATGATGTAGTGTCTGGCTGAGAGGGTCAACATGATCAGAAGCTGCCCATGTTCCCAGATCACTTCTGGCCTCCAATATTCTAGGTGCATGCTGTAGCTAACCTCGCGGATTGGATGACTCACAGCTGGCGTGACCTCCTAGGACCTCCTAGAACCCTTAGGTTGGAGGAACACCCAGGTGCATGGGAAGGCAGGTAGACTGGCATAGGAGGTGTTGAGAGGAATTCCCAGGGAGAGGAGCAGACCTCTCCCTGACACACTTAAAATCAGAAGGATGAGTGGAATTTATCCATGAGTCGGGGTGGCGGGAATGATGGCTAATTTTAACTGCCAACTTGATTGGATTAATAAGCAAGCAACTCAGACATCTTGAATCGTGTCTTTGAGTTTAACTGAGAGTGGAAGACAAACCTGGATGTGGGCAGCTCCATCCCACAGGCAGAGTCGTGGGATGAAGGAGAGGGAAAAGGAGAAAACTGGCTGAGGGTATCCTGAGCTTCCAGAAAAGTTTTTGCTCATTTGTTTCTCCTTGCATTATGTCATAGCTGTGAAGGTAATGAATAACAATGGAGTGGAAGGGAGGAGTCCTAGCTGAGAGGGGACATCTTCCAAGACCAGGAGGAGGGAAAGAAGGAGGGAAGGCCAACTCGGGCCTCTTGGCTTTGTCATTAGGTCTGTGCAGAGCCAGTCCTCTTTGAGGCCCCCACACATCTCACTGGAGAAGAGACAGTGAAGGCTAGAGGTTATGCATGTTGGCACCAGCCCGAATTCCTTAGGGTGAGGAGGGACAAGCAGACAGCAGAGAAGACTGGCGGGTGGTGAACGTGGACACGAATGTGAATCCACCGCCCTGGAAGCTGCCTGTGGGAGCCTAGAGGTGGCCGCCCTTGAGCGAGTGGGTTCAACCAGACAGATGATCCAGATAATCCAATAAAACGCTTCTTGTTTTTGCAATTAATCCAACCGTCACACTGTGTTTCCAGGCGGTCAAGTTGTCAAGAAGTGATATTGAGTCTAGATGCTCACTTCCTGCTTGATCCAGGGTCCATTTTCATCCCAGTCCTGCCTCTCTGCTGCCTGCTCACGTGTCAGATGGTGACGCACAAGTCAGACGACATTGAGGACATAGCGGGAGCATCGCACGTGCTCCATTGCTCAGTGCTTCTGGCGTTGGCATTGCCTGTAATGGGAATTGCCTATGGCTTGCACTCCCCTCCCTTCAGGTCATCTCCATAGTATGTAGAGGCTGTGTGCACATGCATCTCTTCTTCCACAGTGAGAGATTTGGAGAGCAAAATTCCCCCTGAGTTTGTTCGGCTTTCCCAGTGTCTAGGTGGTGTGAGGCATACGGTGCCTAGCATTTGAGTCAATGGTAGTTGAATTTTTCCTTCCTTCAGATAACCAGGGGTGTCTGTGGTTTTTTTCTGAGTTTTTCTATAGGCCGTTGCATTATCAAAACACCCAATGCCTCCCCTGTTTGCACTCTCAGACAGGACTCTGTCTCCTCCCTCCTCCTGCTCTCTTTCCAGGAGCTCATTATCGCCTTTAAAAATAAAAACCATGTTCCCCAGCCATTAGAGGAGGTCTACTCATGCTAAAGACTAATGATCTGAGCTAGATGTGATGACTCACACCTGTAACCCTAGCAAATACCAACCCGAGGCAGGAGGATCACTATGAATCTGAGATCAACTTGGCCTATATAACTCTATAGTTATATAGTTATAACTATAGAGTTATACGGCCTATATAACTCTATAGTTATATAGTTATAACTATAACTATAGAGTTATATAGTAAATTCCAGGCTAGCCTGGGCACAAGAGTAAGATCTTGTCTTAAATAAATAAATATAAATAAAAACAAAAGAAAAAGAAAAGACAAATGCCAACCACAGTAAATTAACTGTGGGAAAACCGTTTGGGAATTTATCTACTAAGCATATGTTTGCCTGAATTGGTTACATTCTTAGATATTTTTCTGAGAGAAATAAAATCTTAGTTTCAAAAAGCTAGTACATGAATGTTTGCAGCAGGTTTACTTATGGTAGCCTAACACTGGAGACCTCCCAAGGCCCCTCATGACTAGAGGTATAAGGAAGCCCCACCATCCAGCCAAAGCACAAAGCACACCACGCAGCAGGAAAGAGGAGTACATTGGCGGCCATTCAATGTATGAGTTCCCCAGTGCTGCTGTGACAGGGTGCCACAAGCCAAGTGGCTGGAGCAGCAGAAAAGTCTTTTATGGTCACAGTGTCAGAAAGCACAAATGCACTCTCGTTGACAGTTACAAAAGAGCTTATTCTGGATTTTCCTCTTACATTCTGGAAGAGTTATTGACCCGTGTCAGCACAGTTCTGGTCTTCAAATGATATTCGTGTCCACATCCCAAATTCCCTTTTAGAAGGACATCAGTCAAGAATGGCTGCATCTTAATCGATTTCATCTGTGAGCATATCTCCAGATAAGCTTACTACACTCTGGGGCTGGGAGTTAGGACTTCTGCATATGAATTTGGAGTGGGATGGCATTAAATCATAATATAGAGAAATATGGATAAGGCTAGCCTGCTTAGTGAAATCATAATATACAGCAATATGGATAAGGCTAGCACACTTAGTAGTAAAAATAACCCCAAAAGGTTTCATCCTGGATAGTTACATTTATGTAAGAGATTCGGTCCTAGGGCTTACCATGACATAATACTATTCTGTGATTGAAAGGGTATCACCATTGAGGGAAGGATCCAAGGGACTCTGTAAGTGCTGGGCTTCAACTTCCTGGTAGACTCTAGTCATTTTACATTACAATGTTTTTACAATGTTAATCCTACAGCTGTGTTTGGGGCTGTGGGGAACAGCAGGGCCTAAGCATGACACTATCTGCAATGGAGTCGTGTTTGCAAAGGAATAATTAGTTTTCTCCTATGGAGTCTCACTGGGTATATTAATCACACCTCAGGGTAGGCCCCATGCTGAGGAGTGGTTGGACAACACAAGACAAACTCAAAGATATTACTGTAGACTTTCACCCTCATTTGCTATATATCCAATTTTTGTGTTTGTTTGTGTATGTGTATTTCATGTTTTGTTTGTTCTAAAGAAAGAGGAAAAAGGAGCATGGAGCTGAGTGGATGAGAAGGGGGAGCCCTATCAGAACATATTGTATGAAAAATAATTTTTCAATTAAAAAATAAATTAATTCTATTGTTGTGTTGGGGTATGCGGGAGACAAGGCAGGAGGGAAGAAATGAATGTCGGAGAGTATGGACAGGATTATGTTTTTCCTAATACGGTAACGATCCCGAAAAGGATGTTCGCCTCCTAAATTACTGTGGTACTCTAAGTCAGTCAGTCAGTCAGTCATACCGGATTTCTCTTCTATGCCAGTGTTGACATAGGCTCTCTTAGAAGAGCAGAACCAATGTGGTGTGCGTGTGCGTGCATGCGTGCATGTGTGTGTGTATGTGTGTGTGTGTGTGTGTGAACATGGATTTACTAGGATGGCTTACAGAATGGCTGGATATTTCATCTAGGTAGCTGTCTACATGCTGGAGAATGGGAGAGTTGAGAACATAAAGCTGGGTGTCCCTGAGGTCCCCATCTGATCCTACAGCCTGGAATACCCCTGGCGGGCCGCAGGTCTTTAGTCCGTGTTGAAAGACTGACAAAGCTGGAGTCTGATGTTTTTGGTGGCAGCAGCAGCAATGGGACAGACATGGTGACCACAAGAACCGAAGGCAGCAGGCTTTCCTTCAAATCTTCCTGTCTGTCAGAAGGCACAGCCCAGTCTAGGGAGGGGCTTCTTCCTCAGTTTGCCCTTCCTAGAGACGTCCCAACAGTGAAACCTAGAGATGTGTATTTAGAGTAACACTCAGCTGGTGGGCTGACAATCAGCTGTCAGAAGGGCAGAACAGGCCAAGACACAAATGTTTACTCTCTCGGTCCCTTCTCAATGTGGTTCCATTTTTAACACACACATTAAATATGTGTGTATGTATATATGTATTTATAATGGTAGTATTCAGGCATCTGTACTAGCCTGTCCTTGGGGTTCTGACAGGTTATGTCCATAGTTGTGAGCAGCTCCTATGCACATTCACTGTGTTCCCTTTTAAAAGTCCCTGCCCCCTCCCATCTCTCTTTTTCTCTCTCTGTCTCTCTCTGCTTGTCTGTTCCTCTCTCTCTCTCTCTCTCTCTCCTTCTCTGCCTGTCTCTCTGTCTCCCCCTTTCCCCCTCTCTCTTTCTTTCTGCCTCCCTATTCTGTTCTGCTGCTCCTGTCCCCAGAGGCTGGTCTCCCCCATCCCCTTCCCTCTTCTTAAGTTCCCTTTCCCTTAATAAAAAACCTCTCCATGTGAGCTCTGTTGCACGGCCTCTTTCTCTTGCATACCTCTTTTCCTGAATACAACATATAATATTATCTATAATATAATATAATATAATATATAATCAGAAAATTCAGTTATACACCCAATACTTTATATAGTTTCTGGTGGGTTTGGTTTTATAAAAAAA
Source organism: Ondatra zibethicus (assembly GCA_004026605.1). Taxonomy (NCBI): domain Eukaryota; kingdom Metazoa; phylum Chordata; class Mammalia; order Rodentia; family Cricetidae; genus Ondatra; species Ondatra zibethicus. Next base: position 50,729 of record PVIU01009969.1, on the reverse strand, counting down.
TACTAAAGTGAAATTCATGTAATAATATAAAATTAAGCATTTTCAGGAAAAGAAACAAAGAGGGTTATCACATCCAGTATTGAATAATTATCAGCTCTATCTTGTTCCACATATTCCTATCACTTCAAAATATAACCCTTTCCCATGAAGCTGTATTCCTTTGTCCTCCCTCTCTATAGCCTCCAATAACTCAGAAATCTGCATTTTTGTTTCTATGGATTTACCCGTTCCGAATATTTCTTTTATAACCAATCTCATAATTCTGACCTTTCTATGTCTGGCTTCATTGGTTTCATGTATCTTTGAGGTTCACCCACCACTGTAGCGTGTCAGCCCTTCCTTCTTTTTCTCAGCTGGGTAAGATTCCACCACATACGCTGCCTTAATTTGTTCCTGCCTTCCTCCACCCTGAGCCTCTGGATTGCTCCTGCCCTTTGGATACTGGTACTAACCACCAGGAATCTTGTCTATCATTTTACTTGGTTTATTTCCCACAACCAAATGATGCTCCCTGTGGGGATCATGGATGCCCAGAGAGTCAAAGTCGGTGTTCTCTGGACCAGCTAGGAAGTAGGAGAAGGCAGACAGTCCATTTGAAGGGGCTAGTGAGGATGTGGCAATGCTTGTATTGTGGATAGTGTTGGGAGCCAACATAAGGAAGCAGGTGAAGGACAGAAAGTACCGTTTCCAAGAGCAAAGCATCCCTGCTTTTAGTTTGCAAACTAAAGGGAAGCAGGGGCCCGGAGGAACCAGGCCTTCAGCAAAATGTCAGTGGGAACTTGCAGAATGGAGGAACGCAAGTGTATGAGAATCACCTTTCCCCAAGTCCTCCAACCTGGCAACTTACTACCAGGCATCCGGTTGGCCAAACCTGAGTGGAAATCGAGGGCCAGGGAGTCAGTGCTATTGGGCAGACAACAGCACGAAGATGGAGGATGGAGTAATGTGCATGCATGCGTGCGTGCGTGCGTGCGTGCGTGTGTGTGTGTGTGTGAACTGAGACATCTAGGATGGCTTTAACCGCACAGCCAGAGTCCCTACCTGACCCAGAATCCTCTGAAGCTCTACCCAGCTCCTAAAGCTCTGAGTCCCCTGGACATCAGCCTTTTCACCCTCTCGCTCCCCAGAGAGCCCCTGGAAGCCAGGTCTTGCAGAGGCCCCTCCTCTCATCTGTTTACCACTGGGGCTGTTTCAGCGTGGAGTATCCAGCATAGAGGCTCTTTGCTGTGTCCCCAGCCTCCTCGGCAGACCAATGGGCCCCTGAGGACTGGGGTCTTTTCTTCTTCCTCCCTTGTTCGTGTTCATTTGGGAGTTATAAGAGAGCCACAGAGAGAAAGAACTGGGAAAATCAGGGGCTCAGAGAATGTTGTGAAAAGAGTCTGGGAGACAATACAGCGAGTGCTTCGAGAGGTCCTGAATGCCGGGCTTACGGGGCTGTGCCCAGCTTCCAATAGGCCTTTTATGCTCTTTTCTATTGACTGTTGCAAAACCCTTCAATGGCCTCGCATTGTGCTTGAAATAAAATCCAAACCCCCCACCCAGGCACACAGGGCTCCAGCCTCCTCTGGAATGACGGACCTCCCTCTCTCCCAACCTGCCCTCTTGCAGCCTCTGGGTGTGGGTGTCCAAGCACTTCTTACCCATGAGCCTTTGCACTTGCTGAGTCCCCAGCCTGGGGAGGCTCCCTCCAGCCTCCCCAGAGCGATACTTTCCCTGGCTTCAGGTGACATGCCACAACACCTCCTCAGAAAGGCTTTTCATGTTCTAGGCTAGCATCCACTTTCTCTCAACACTAATGTTCCCTCTTGGCAGCTTTGTGCTGCATCTCCCATTAGGGTATAGCTGCATGAGAAAGTAAAACCTTTTGCCTCTTCTGTGACGTCACCTACAGTGGCCAGCAGACCCCAGAGTAAGGCAAGTGCTCGACTGTGTCTGTTGAGTCAGCAAATGAATTGTAGATTCTCTGCAGAAGCAGAGAGAGGGCGACTTCGTGATATCGTTCATCTGTGGAGATCTTACCTGTATGACTGCCTTTCTTGTGGAACCATCTCTGAACACCTTGAGTGTTGCTCATAGTGCCTTTAGATAGAGGAGGGACTGGCCTTTCTTCCTTGGTGGTCCATCTCTGCTTGTTGGGACCCAAGGAATACCTCTTATTCATGAATGGTCATGGTGGTGTGGTATCTTTCATAGGCAAAGTCTTCACCTCCTGGACCCCAGGGACCTTCCTTTTCACATCCATAAATGACATGTAAAAAGTGGCCTTGAGGGCTGAGGTTTCAGCATCCTGCCTAAGGCTGAGGTTTCAGCACGCTGCCTTCCCTGTTCCTTTGTTCTGGAGGGTAGCAGCTCAGCTTTCTTTAAACAACAAAGCTCCAGATAAATAAAGAAGAATGCAAACCAGGTGGATGAGGGTTTCCTGGGGCTGGCCTCCACCATGAGAGCAATCTCCAGGATCTCCTCTCTTTGTGACTTTCCTCCTGCTCATTTTAAAGTCCCAAGCACTGGAGACAGAAAGCTTTGGTGCTTGCAGTGGAGCTGTGGAGGTGCAGCTATTGGGACCCTCTATGAAGGAGGAAATCACCCTGTTTATATGGACCCTGTGTTTATACGCAGTTCATTCTGTGTTTTGTTTAGCATGCAGGCTCCTTGAAAGCTCCTAGCTCAGGACCCATTTAATTTTATAAGTTAAGCCCAACTCCTTTCCCTCCATAAGTGTCTTCTCTTATTCTTGAGTTAGATCAATAAACCATGAAATACCTCTATTGAAAAATGATATGACCAATCTCTGCTTGAGAATTCAGGGGTGAAAATGTGGGTTGAGGTTTAAATGCCCATTAAGATACTATTGGATTAAGATGAAAACCCCCTGAACGTGAACTTTACTACATTTTGACTTAGAAACATAACCCAGCCCCAGGTTCTCAATGTCCGGACACTGAATACTGCTTTTAGAAAGCATTAATGCTGCACAGGTGGCAGATTGGCGTGGCAACATGAAAATACGATCCGTTTAGTCTCCACTGGTAATGACCTGGAAAGAGAACCATTTCCCATTTGGCAGTGAGAAAATGTAACTTAGTAATTAGCTATGGAGGATTATTAAGCCAGTAGATGCCACAGGTATTGATTGCATGCATGGATTTATATAGGGATCTATCAACCTGATTTTGAAATGCACATTTTGAAACTTTATTTGCTCCAGTGGCTCACTAAGAATGAGCTTCGGGGGCGATCCGTGAGGACACTGCAACTCTGATTAAGACTGTGTTTATTAACAGGGGAGAGACCGTAAGGACAGAGGCTCTGTTCCATGGCTTACAGCCTAGCGTCATCTGACAGAGTCCTAACTTTCTAGTCTCCACATGCGAATGATGGGGATGATTGTCACAGAGGGGGATGTGGACAGAGATGCAGATTCAGTGAGACAGCTTAGTTATGGCAGGGCATACGACACACCATTGTTAACCCTTTCCTAACTCAGATCTCACTGACTCAGCAGTCCCAGGCGGACCAAACGCTCTGACCCATCCTGTATTTGCCATCAGTCTCTGCAGTGATTTTTTTTTTTGCGGGGGGTGGGGGAAGGAGGAAGTAGTTTGGCGGTTCTCATATATCCCAGGCTGGACCTGAATTTGCAATGTAGCCAGGGATGGCCTTGAACTTCCTACCTAGACTCCCAAGGTCAGGGGTTATAGGTATGCACTGACATACTAGGTTTGTGTGCTGCTGAGAACAAGAATGGCTCAGGCTAGGCAAGCTCTCTGCCAGCTGGGTCACAACCCCAGCCCCTCTATGTTGAATTTTTAAAGGATGAGAAAATGACCCCTATATTATTAGTTCGCATTGAAATTCTTCAAAAAACATCTAATCAACTGAACCAGACTCGCTGTCAATAATGGTCAGATGGGGTAGACATAGAAATTAAAAGTGTTTGAGTAAGCCTAGTGCAACGGAGAGCGATAAAGATGTCTGTTGATTTCAAATATGTGGCGCAAGGCAATGGGGTGGGAGGGTCTTGACGCAGACTTAACCAAACCCGGAAAACAGGCGCTCCATTAAACCCCCTAATCCCAGGAATACGCAGGACAAATTCCACGTTCTTATCCCACGCCTAGGGCAGACATCACTATTCCGTCCCAGTGCTCTTAGCTCTCAAACATATTCATTTATGTGTGTGTGTGTGTCTTATAGCAGGCTAGAGGTCCACGGAGAGAGCTAGCAGAGTTCTGGTCTCCTTTATCTCCCACAAATCTCACCCAGACCAGATGTTTAACGATTGCTGAATGGGTGAGCCCAGAGTTAAGAAGGGTGCCCGAGACCACACAGGAAGTGAATCTGGTCTATTGTGGCACCTCCTTCCCAGGGCAGGAGCACAGAAGGATGAGGGTGGATGGGTGACGTGATGATGCAAATGTTTTTAAATATTTTAACTGATTTGTAACTGAAGTAAATAGACAACTTTCTAACTGTTCCACAAGTCTGGAAAAAATGTGTGCATTCGTATATTCTCTCCCACTCAAGACATTCTAGAAAGTTCCCCAATACTTTTCCCAAGCAGTTCATCACAGTAGGTGAGTTTTGTCTGTACTAGAACTTTATAAAACAGAACCAAAAGGTGCTTACTCCATTGTGTCTAACTTTCAGTCAGACTTTCTTTTTGAGGCAGGGTCTCTCCATGGTTGCCCTGGAGCTTGCTGTATAGACTCAATCTCACAGAGGTTCACCTGCTTCTGCCTCCTGAGTGCTGGGATTAAAGGCATATGCCACCACACCTGGCTGGATGTAATGTGTTTCAGGATTCCTCCATGCTGTTACATCTGCTGCCAGTTTGTTCCCATATATTGCTGCCTACTGTTGGATGCACAGTCACCTAGGCCCCCTGTTTGGGTGGAGTAACTAAAATGATGCTCCATTACCTACTGTTCTGGAAGGACTGTGCTTGTGTAATCTCTCTGTTTGAACGCCGTATGTCCCGAGGAAGAACTGCGGATGAAGTGGTAAGACTCCAGCTCTGAGACTAGGTGATGTAGAGCCCTGACTTCTCCCGTCATTTCCACCTTCACATTTGCTCGCTGATAGAAGCAGCCACCTTGCCATGCAGAGAAGAGCTGAGAAGGTTCTCTTGTGAAGACCTTTGTGGGAGTGCAGCTGCGATCTACAGTTCAGCAATGTGCCAGAAGTTGAATCATGTTGCTATCACAGGGGCATGGTAAGACGTAGGTCCTTTTCTTAGTCACTCTTTGACTACTACCCTAAATTATGCTTTCTGTGTAGTCTTGTGAGAAAGCCTGAATGAGAGGGCCCAGCTGAGCATATGAAAACAGTAAGATAATACATGATGTTGTTGAAGCTACTATTTGGGGGTGGGGGATAGGTGAGTAATACCAGGATCTCATGAAAAATGCCGTGTCTGGATTCTTGGACTGCTGGTGTACAAAAGAGCTCCACAATCACCTAGAATGGAGTACAAAAAAAAGGCTTATGTATCTGGGGGAAAACTCACAGAAAGAGTAGCGAACTGGAACTGAATCCAGCAGCCAAGAGACTCATGCACGCTTTTTGTCTGCATTTATAGTACATGAGACCACGCCCAAAGTGGGCTGGTATCCTGAGCATTGGGAGTCAGTTATATACGCTTTGAAGACATTCAATAAAACCATTTGTACTTGCTCAAGAGACCACCTACCCTGTCCATTCCAACTGAGCATGAGGAACTCGTGGTCTCAGAACAGAAGAGCTGATGGCACCTTTATTTTAGGGTTTCAATTTCAAGAGCTGAGGTTCAGAAGAGGAAGAATGCCAGTGTGCCCCAATAAGGACATAGAAGAAGTCATTATTATAACATTAGACAAGATGGCAAGCCAGGGAAGAAAAGGGGCCCCTGGCATAACTCTGAAAACTGTCCTGTTGCCCCCATGGGACTCCAGGGAAAGGTTTCCCCAGATAGGCTTGGAAATCTAGGAAGAGGATTTATTCCCCCACCCCCAGAAGGTTGCGCCCAAGTTACTTGTGTGATTGTGGGTATTGTGGTTTGGACAGAACATGTTCATGGTTTGGTTCCCATCAGCTGGCGATAGTCAGGGGCATTGAATGGTGAGGATGATAATATCATCAATAGGTTAATTCATCAATACTGAATAGCTATCAAGGAGGAGGGGCATGTTTGGAGGAAGTGGGTCACTGGTGGTAAACCTTTGAAGGCTGTATCTTACTCCTCTCTCTCTCTCTCCCTTCTTTCCTTCTGGCTGCTGAGGTAAGCAATTTTGCTGTCATACCCTCTCTGCCATGATGGCTCTGCCTTGCCACATGTGAGAACAGGAGCCAACCAACCATAGGCTGAAATTCCAAACAGATGCCAGAACAGAAGCCAGCCAACCACGGACTGAAATTCCAAAACTGTGAGCCTAAATAGATCTTCTTGCCTTTAAATAGTTTCTTTGTGGTACACTTATTACCGTGTCAACAGAACAAACTAGCCCTCAAACTATTTAATACACATGGCCAGTAGTAACCATGGCAACAAATCTGTAAAGTCAGAGAAGGTTGAGGCAGCCTCAAGGAAATTTTTCACAGCCCCAGAGAGGGCAACCAAGGAGATGTCCTGAATGGCAGCAGGGACAGACAGAGTTGAGGAGGGAGCCACGAGAATAAGAACACATAGCACACACTGACAAGAACAGATACTAGCCAACTCTTGCATGCAAGCACCCTCCTATATGGTCTCCCACCATCTCTGGAACCTGGGTGCACCTCAAAAGAAGATAAGAGAATATAGGAAAATGCCAAGAGTGATGCGTTTCCTTACAGCTACTAGGATTTGTTTCCTTCTATCACGTTGCCCTAGAAGTTCCAACAGAAATAGAACCGAGCTTTGTGCAAACGGAGACAGTGACTCTGGCTTGCACTGGGACTGGCCAGGTGTGAGCTCTGCTGGGCTGTTCAGACTGTTAGCGCCATTGCTGGAATCAGCACTGCGTCAGGAGAAGGGGCTAGTGAGGAGAGATGGAGAGGCCAGGCGTCAACTGCTTCTTTTCATGCTCCAAAGATTTGTTTTCAGAGAATTTGACTCTGGCTAAACTTAACAGCAACGAGTGATGGGTGAGGTCACTGGAGAACCCAAGCAGCCGTCTTCCTTAGGGGCATGCTAAGTTAGCATTTGGAGTTTCTTGTTTGCCTTAAGAATTTGAAGAATGTTAAGCTGGGTGAGCCTGGTGGCAAATTCCTATAATTGGAGCCTATTTGGGAGACCCAAGCAGAGGGTTTGTAAGTTTGAGGTCAGCTTGGAGTACACAGGAAGACTCTATCTTTAAAAGCACAAACAGCCCCCTCCTCCAAACAGGGCTTGGGGAGATAGCCCAGTGGAGAAAGCTACACACGTGTGAGGGTATGAGTTTAGATCCCCAGTACACACATTAAAAGCTAGCCATGGCAATCTGTGTCTAATTCCAAATGTTGGGGGAAGCAGAGACCAGTAGACCCTAGAGGCTGCTGCGTAACCAACCTCACCCAATCAGTGATCTCCAGGTTCACTTGTATGTGATACTGTCTCAAACTACGAGGAGAACAATAGAAACAGGCACCTGATGTGGAATTCTGCTTTCCACATACAGGCTTACATGTAAGCATGTATGCATACATGTGCACACACACACTTCTAACACCCATCTATTTCCCCATAGACGTGAGTTGTCAAAGAGACCCTGTACTCCAGGACCAGGTATGGTCACCTCATTCTGTGACAGACTGGTCTCAGCGTTTGTAGAAAATGAGCCTGTGGCACGGTCTTGGAACAGTCAATCCTCTCACTGTGCGAGATTGCAGTAAAAATATAAAAACAGCATAGTGTAGAGCCTCAGCGTTGCTCAATGGGGTGAGAAGTGTGAGTGCTTTAGAACCTTACGAAAGTGGCTTTTCATAACTTTGTGAAAGATTTTTATGTTTTCTTTCCCCCAAAATGTGGGTCGGAACAACCCATTTGTCATATAGACTTAGCATGTGATTACAATAGCAAGAAAGACTAATGTTTTAAAACAAGGGCTCTGCCATCAGACTGCTTGCAAGCAAACGTTGTTTCCATCTGTTTCCTTGAATGAATGACTCAACCTTTCTGATACTAGCATCTATCTTACGGGATCCCTTTGGGGACTGAAAATGTGTGACCTCCCCCCCCCCAAAAAAATCCTTGTTGCCAACATAGTTTGACCCAGATGGCCAAACAGACCCAGGAGTCAGGTGGAGATGGAAACACCATCTTCCTCATGTCCGTGTTCTGTGTTGGAAGATGTAGCTTGGGTTCATGGACAAATGGCAACAGCTGTTGTATGAGGAGCAGGCAGGCCATGTTCCCAGCACCTGGCTAGCTTAACCCCTGAAATAATTACACAAAAATTGTATTAATTAAATTACTGCCTGGCCCATTATCTCTAGCCTCTTATTGGCTAACTCTCACATCTTGAATCAACCCATTTTTAATACTCTGTGTGTCATCACGAGGTTGTGGCTTACTGGGAAAGATTCAGCATGTCTGACCTGGCAGCTTCATGGTGGTGGCTCTCTCTGCCTGCCTTCTCTCTCCCAGCATTCCGTCCTGTCTACTCTGCCTACCTGATTTCTGCCCTATCAAAAGGCCAAGGCAGTTTTCTTTAATCACCAATGAAAGCCACACAAGTACAGAAGAACCTCCTACACCATTTCCCCTTTTTCTGTTTAAACAAAAAAGAATGGTTTTCACTTTAACATAGTAAAATTACATATAACAAAACAGTTATCAAGCAAGAACTACAGTTACCATATTTAGATCTATTTTATCTTTTATCATAACAATGGAAAACTATAACTATCTATCTAGTCTTCAACTCCATCAAAGACTCCAGAAGGATATAATATTCTAAGTAAATGAGAAGTAAGCAACTTCCAAAACTCTAGAAGTGACAGAGACATCTCACTGCCTGTACAGTCACCCAAAGTTCCTCTGTACCATTGGGGCATCCATCTTCAGCCTACAGGCCCACAGTATTTAGTAGACTTTTCCATGAAGCAGAAAATTTCAAAGAGAGTTCAGTCACTTTTTTCTGTATCCTGTAGAATGTCTTGCAAACTCTTTTATGAATCAGGAACCCCAAAGGATCATGTCACCTTTAGGCAAGTTCAGCAGTCCTCTCTCTGTGGGTTCTTCATGTCCAGTTTATGCAACAGTCCAGGCAAGAGCAGTTTCTTGCCCAAATGGCTAACCAACTCCTTAAAGAGCCTCTTTGATGCCCATCTTCCTCTTGAAGTAGATTGGTGCTGCCAGGAGCAGATGTGTCTCATTGTCATGAAAAGCCCTAGTTATTAAAACATTAAATGCCATATTCTGTGGTCTTTGAAAGATATGAAGAATGCCTATTTAACTGAAATATATCTCTATATATCTAGAAAATCTAACTAACATGACTACAAGCTTGACTATTATTGATGATTATTGATTAACAACCTATATTTCCTAATTATACATTAAATTTTTAAATGAACTACACAATCACGATACCTTAATCAAGATCAGAAATACATATACATATAACAAAAATGACCTTAAATTTATATCAACAAAGCAAAATCCATACCAATGCAAATTATTCATATCTATATCATATCCCCCTTTAAATGTAAAAGAACATTTATAAAAGATATTTGGGAACATGGGCACAGTTATTTCTCTCCAAGCTTCTTCCTGCTGTATGGGGGTGCTGTCAATCAGGTCTTTCATGGTATATCCTGTAGGCTAGGTTCATCTCAGTTGGCAGTTGAGCAAAGCAAGTTTTTGAGGGTGTTCACAGCAACCTTTCAGGAGGGTGTGGTCTATCATACCATATTGATCTAGAAGCAATCCACAGGGTCTCATCCTCTGTGAAAACAAAAGAACTTCTTTTCCAAAGCATCATATCCTTAGACCCAAATTTTGAAGTCATAATTTCTTTATAATATACATGGTGGATTAGTTTAGCCCATACAATAAAATGTCTCTCTGTACTTAGCTCCTTTACAGTCAAAAAATTTAAAGAAAATGCAATAAAATACATAATCCAGACATTCTGTGAATTTTCCATTTTTACGTGGCTTATTATTTCTTTTTTTTATTCTTTTAATCTATGATTATCTGCATTCTGTCTCTTTAAAGACTTTACCTTTTTTTTTAAGCACTAACTTTATTTCGTGACTCTCTATACTCTTTTTCTTTTCTCTCCCAAGCCTACGTACACCCATCCAACACTGTGACCCATTTAGAGGTCTTTTATGTCTGAATCTGTCCTATTGCATTGTTCTTAATTCCCTACTGTCTTGAAGAGCTTTTAAAATGTTAAGCAGCTTGGTTGCAGCTGCTCTGGATGTTGACTCCACCTCTCTCCAATTTCAAAATGGTGGACGTACCATTTCTGTTAGCTCTGGGGCTGCCAGGCAGGAGCTACACTCAGCAGTCCAACCTGGAGAATAAGCGTGGAACATATAAATGCTTTTTATCTGAGTTACAGCCAAATCTGACACACAGAGCAGAGCGCAACCTGGAAACATCTCTCTGTATGGCGGCAGAAATCCGTCATGCTCTCCGCTTGTCCAACCTGATCCTGCCATCTGCCCAGGCTAGAAGAGCTGAGTCACAGGCATGGTCTCAGCCAGTTTCCTCCCAACCCTAGTGGGCACAGAAACACCCAGGTCCCACAAATGTCATTAAAATGCTTTATAGACAGAGTTCGCAATGGCGGCACAGCCCAGGAAGCCACATTTTAAAACTGTGTGGCTTTTTTTTTTTTTTTTACTGTAGTAATGAGGGGCTCGGGCTGCGTTCCCAGCGCCGGGCCCCTTGTGCCATCCGGCTCCCAGTGTGTACCCGAAATAATTACACGGAAACTGTATTCATTTAAATACTGCCTGGCCCATTATCTCCAGCCCCTTATTGGCTAACTCTCACATATTATTTTAGCCCATCTCCATTAATGTGTATCGCCACTTGAGTTG
>PVIU01009969.1:17500-39634 GCA_004026605.1 Ondatra zibethicus | reverse complement strand
AGCTGCCCTATCAAAAGGCCATGGCAGTTTTCTTTATTTAACCAATGAGGGCAATAACACAAATAGAAGACCCTCCTACACCATTTTACAGCTGAATCAGGAAAATCTCTCTTAAAGCAGCTGCGGCAAATCGTCAGCAAACAGGAGCTGTGTTAAACTCTGTATTGTTTCTGAAGCTCTCTTAGATTTTACGTGGAGTCAGTCAACCATGTTGAGGCACCAATCTGTTGTATGAGGAGTGGGTGGGTCACATTCCCAGTGCCCAGCTAGCTTAACCCCCGAAATAATTACACAAAAGTTGTATTAATTAAATTACTGCCTGGCCCATTATCTCTAGCCTCTTATTGGCTAACTCTCACATCTTGATTCAACCCATTTTTAATACTCTGTGTGTCATCACAAGGTCGTGGCTTACCGGGAAAGATTCAGCATGTCTGACCTGGCAGCTTCGTGGTGGTGGCTCTCTCTGCCTGCCTTCTCTCTCCCAGCATTCTGTCCTGTCTACTCTGCCTACCTGATTTCTGCCCTATCAAAAGGCCAAGGCAGTTTTCTTTATTCACCAATGAAAGCCACACAAATACAGAAGGACCTCCTATACCAGACAGCGACCTGAACATGTGAACCCTGGGAGGAGACAGACCCACCCTCGAAGCCCCAAGCAGGCCTGATACCTCATGTTGCTCAGTGACCAGAGAGAGCAGAGCCAAGCACAGTTAGCCTGAAAGGGGATTCGGAGGACTCACTGCACCCTGGTGGACTTCAAAGAGAGGCAAGAGAAAATAATAGAGCCAAACTGAGCTTGTCCCTAAGCCCCATTCTTTTACCTTCACAGGGTCCAGGGAGGGAAGGGAGACTGGCATGACGTCTATAGCCAGGAACTTCCCCCCAAAACAGAAGAAGGAAATGCATATTCGCTAACAGACTGCAGGCTGTTACTGAAGCCCAGTACCATCCTGTGAGGGCTTCAGCATGGTGCTGGGTACATGGCAGACTCGCTGAAATTCCTGGTCCCCTAGTTGTACATTGATACTCCAGAATCCTTAAAATAATTTATCTTTATTTATATGCATGCATGTTTGTCTGTGCAGATGTTAGCTATATGTGTGCAGGTGCCTGTGGAAGGGAAAAGAAGCCGGCAGATCTCCTGGAGCCAGAGTCAGTTGCAGGCAGTTGTGAACTGTCCTAAGTTGCAGGTTCTGGGAACCAAAGTCAAGATCTCTGGAAGAGCAGGAAGAGCCCTTATCCAGTGAGCCATCTCTCCAGCCACAGTGCTCCAAACTCCTTACGAAACGTCTCAAAGTGCTTCTACTTGGAAATAAGTGAAGAGCTTCAAACACTGCTGGGTCTCTCCATGTCTTGTTTTGTCTCCCCCCGCCCCCATCTCTACTTTAGCAACTACAGTAAAGAAAAAAAATAATAAAAATAAAAAACCCCGCACATTTCTTGAGGAGCTGGACTCCCGGAGTGCTCGAGGACACTTCGCAGCATGTCAAGCAGATATTGACTTCCAAGCCCACGCTAGCAAGTGCGATCGATGGAGTGCGTTCCTGGCCCCTGGCTCTTCCCTTGCATTGCTGGCTGTTAGCCACGGGGCTGCGGAGGGCACCGAGACAGATCGTTCTTCCACTGCACAGCAGTGTCAGTGGCATCGTGTACAGCGGAGAGCTACACTGACGAGCAGGAAGCATCCCCATGAGGGCTGAGGAAGGTCACAGCGTCTCCTCCAGCCCAGCCTTTACAAAGAGCTCTTCTTGCTCTTCTGGGCTGTTCCCCCCACCCACCCAGATGCTCTTGGATGGCATCCCCTTGCTGTCTCTGTTGAATTTCAAGTCAGAAGAAACAGCGGGGAGTGTGTGTGTGTGTGTTTATTTACACACTCGTCTGTGGCTCTAGTCTAACAAGGCCAACAGCACAGTAAGATAGAATATAAACGCGGGAACCTGTCTTATAAACAGGGAGCCTGTCAGCAGCAGGCTTCACCTCTTATCCCTCTGATGGCCCTGGACAAGTGGCTTCTTACGCTTGGCTTCCTCTTCTAGGAGACAAGAATTCCTATTGTCCAGGTAATGCTGTCACTTCAGAATAAATGTGAGAGCTCCTGCCGGAAGCACCCATGACTCCTATATTCAAACTAAACTCACTAGTAAAAAGAAATAGGAATAACAGTTATAATAGTAAAGGCACACAGTGCAGGGCCAGTGAGATGGCTCACCAGGTGAAAGGTCCCTGCCAAGGTCCATCTGACCTGAGTTCAGTCCCCAGGACCTATCTGGTGGAAGCAGAACCAACTCCTGTACATTGTTCTTTGGCCTACACACACACACACACACACACACACACACGTATATTTATATATACATATATATATTATGTATTAATATATATTAATTACAGACTGGGACAAATATGAATTAGTATACCAACAGTGAACTGTGGTGAGAGCAGGTAGCAGAGGGGAAATAATAGAATTTTAAAAATAAATGCAGTTGTATATGCGATTAAACACCTGTCAGCTTGGTTCTGCACTCCCTGAAGCCAAATCAGAAAGGGAAACATGTTCAGATCATGTGTGGTGAGCACGGCATTGTGAGAATGCAGACGAGCAGGCTCACTTTGTTTCCTGAGGAATCAGTATGGCAGGAGTCCGTACCGATCAATACCCCTTCCTACAGCCATGCACATACCAGAGGCACAGAGTGACTCGGGGTTCAAGACGGAGCGTATGAGGTCGATGGGAAAGTGGGGATGCAGAGGAGCTGGAGGAGAGGGAGTGGGGTGGGTTTGATCTCAAGCTATAGAAATTTTAAATTAAAATAAAAAATGAAAGGATCTTTTTGTAATTCATGAGTGTGTATGTGTGATTGTGTGTGTGTGCATGCACATGCATGGGTGGGCAATGATTAATTGTTCTCACAACTGAAGCTCTTCACAGGTCCTCAGGGAACTCTGTTACTCTGAAAGGCAGCGGTCCTTTTCTTTTGCTTGAGGTGCATTCCCTACATTTAAAGGTTACCCATCCCTACACCCTGTGATTGTTTTGCCTCTGACCTTGAAGCTGTTCGTAGAAGAAACTTGTTATATCTGGAACTTTCCAGGCAATTCCAGCTTCCCAGGAGACCCCAGCTTCTCAGGTGACCCCAGCTTCCCGGGTGACCCCAGTTTCCCAGGAGACCCCAGCTTCCCAGGTGAGCCCATTACCCTACTCCCCTTGACCAGGAGCAGACACTGCCCACAATGGTTCTGCTCCAATCTGGGCCATAACAACTCTGATGGTTAATGTCAATTGTCCACTTGACAGGATCTAAAATCAGCTAGGAGACACACCTTGGGGGAGACACTCTCTGAACACAGATATCTTCATCATGTGGGCTGGAGTCCTGGACTGAAGAAAAAGGACATATTGAGCCGGCCAGCATTAGTCACTCATTGCTTTCTGACTGTAACACAATGTGACCTGTTGCCTCACCTTCTTCCTGCTGTCTCGGGGTACCGTACCCTCGAACTGTAAGCCAAAATACTTGCCTAGGATGCTTCCTCAAATATCACATCACAGCTATGAGAAATAACTAACACTGACTCTGCTTCTCCTCACCCTCCCAACCTCGGGTTCGCCTTCCCCAGGCAACAGCAGGACCCCTCAAGTCAGTACTGCTTTCGTCTTCCTGTCCCTACTCAGGTTTCTTCCCTCGGGGCTTGACTTAGAGTAATCCTGTTGCTGCTATGATGGGTCTCGGGATGGTAAGTCTTTTAGACACCCCACCTTGTACCAAGTGCCGCCCCTCCAAATCACAAGGGAGGTGGCATAAGGAGCGGTTAGAAATCCAGAGATCCTGGATTACATCCAAGAAGAAGGTTGTGGTAGGTGCCTCCCCCAGATGTGGTTAGGTACTGGCTTTTATCTTCTGTAAGCATCATATGTACCCAGTCAGAGGTATTTGCAGCTCCTGGGCTTCTGGGGCAGGATGGGTAACAGGTCTGTCCTTGTCTCAGTTGAGTGGATTGACTTGACGAGGCAGAAGCTGCTGGGTTCTGAAACATGCCACCATGTTGTGCTGAAACCATACTTCCCATTGGCTGCTCTCAGGGACACCAAGGCCAGCATATTCCCAGGGGTTTAGGACTCTGTGATGGATGACTGTGGTGGAGGAACCCCCAGAAGTCTCGGCCAAGTTTCCTTAGACTGTGCAGCAAGGCAGGGTGCTGCCACTCACCCTTTCTTCAGCAGGAGCTCCTCCACATGGCTTGTGTTTCCTCCCAGCATGCCAGACTAACTCCCAAAGCAAATTTTGTGAGAGAAGCATGAGGAAGCTGACTTCCTATTGTGACCCGGTCTTGGAAACCACCCAGCATCACCTCTACCATGTCCGATCCATTGGGAGCAAGTTACTGAAGTCAGACTATAGTGGAGAGGAGAATCAGGTTTTCCCTGTTTATGGGAACCATGTTGAGGAATGTGTGAGCGTGTTTCAAATACTACAGAAGTGTGGTGTCTGCCCTTTGCCAAGTCTTGTGGAGGGGATGAGCTTCTTAAGGCTCTACATTCATAGGCTGCCTTAATTTCATAAAGGGGTAAACATGCAATTAACTCTGAGTAGCTTCACAATAATCACGGGCTATCCTGTTAGCACCCTGCTTGTCTCCTGTGTGTCTGTTGATGGGTCTGTTTCCTGGTACTCAAGACAATAGGTACACAATTCATGCACAGAGAAGATGGGGTTTGCACTGTGGCCTCCTCCTCATTCAAGGTCTTTGAACCCCGTCATTTTATCTGTGCTTCCCCCATGGTCTCACTTTCAAGAAAACCTGGCTGAGCAGGAACACACAGACGGACCCCCAACCTGCTCTCAGCCTAGCCTGACCTACCAAGTACCACGGGGTTTCCTTGCCACTGCTTAAGCTGACGTTGGTTGCCTCCAGCCACAGATACACTGTTTTAAAACCTCCCGGCAGGTCACTTGTTGCCGTCTGTTTTCACTTTGCCTTCCCTTTCCCCAGGTCACCCAAGAAGATGTTTTCAAAAAGAAGCCAGTCAAAGCGAAATTAAATCTCTCGTGTGGGCCATTCTGCTTCTCTCAACACTCCGTGTCCCTGCTCCTTCTGGGCAGAACGTAAGACGTTATTCTTACCAGCTTTGGTAATGAAAGGGAATGCAGGCAACTCAGGGGTTCCATAAAGGGATTTGCTTCCCATGAGTGGCAGGTGCTAACTGCTCTCGTTTCTCACTTGATGGAATCAAAACAAGAAAATGACCAAGGTAAAATATACTGAAGACATGAAGACTTGGTGTCATTTTATAAAAGTAAAGAAAAACACAGACAGGATTCTGTTTGACTAAAATGAAAATAAACTATTAGTTATATTTTTGTACCTTCCTAGTCTAAAAAACTTGTGAAATAATTTAAATTTCATGTGGGGTGACTGGGCTCCACTGTGCAATGTTGCTCTGGTTAGAACATTGTAGACTATCTCTGGAAACCTTTTAGTCTGTGATTCCAAGGGAGAGAAGGAGGAACTCTTGTCTTTCAGTTTGGGTAGTTCACCCTATGTTAAATGCTAAGCGTGTGATAATAGCTGCGAAAGGGTGGTGGAAGGCTCCACCCAGGAAGTCTGGAACTGCCCTCTGGGAACCTTATACCAGGCTTGGGTGTCACATGGGATCTCTTTTTTTCTGTATGCATGTATCGTGTTCACCCTGAGAGCTCCCATTGCCTATGTGATTGTCTCTCTACAAAGACCGTCACAGAGTGCTCTTACTGGGTCCTCTGAGCTGCCATAGGATACTATGGCTGAGGATTTTACCAACTTGAACCTGTTTTCCTGACCATCCTGCATCCTGGTGCCTCCGTGCATTTTTTTCAGGTCTGAGATCTCACATCTCAGGAGACATTGTTTGAAATTACAAGGCAGAGAGGAGGGAAAGGTGATGTCCTCTATAAAGCAATGAGAACATCCAAGTGTGGTCTCTAGAATCCCTGTGATGAAGCCAGGTATGGTGACTTGTGCCTGTACTCCCAACACTGGGATTACTGGTAGATCCCTGGGACTTACCAGCCAGCTAGCCTGGCCTAGTTGGTGAGCTTTATGCCACTGAGAGACTCTATCTCAAAAACAAGGTGGGTGATGACTGAGGAATGATGCACTTGAGATGTCCTTCGGCCTCCATATGCACATATATGCATGTGTACCTGCAGACACTTATACACACACATGTACACATGCCCATACACACACACACACACACACACACACACACACACACACACACACGGTAGAACCCGGGAAACATGGGACATTGCACATCTGTTTACTCCAAATTCAGCTAGTGGTGTGACTCGCCTTCTTGGGAAGACCCCAAAGTGAACATCAGTGATGACATAATAGGCTATGATTCTGCTCTTGAGGTGTGAAACCCATCACTTAATTTCTCCAGATCAGTTGGTGAGTTCCCTCAGAAAGCACTCTGGGTAAGTAGCAGAGATGAGGCCAGAGCCTAGGGTGCTCGGTGGAGGATCTGGTCTAACCCTGTGCCAAAGTCTGAGTTAGTGGCTAGGCCCCTGTTGAGCCATTCTGTGGTATGGAGACCTAGTTTAGGAGGAAAGGGAGCGTTCTTCGCCAGATTGCGTAGTTGACACAGAAGAATCGTGAGGCGATGACAGAAAGAAACTAGAGAACCCCACTGCCTCAGACCTTTCAACCCCCAAGCTGAGTTGGAGACAGTGTGTTCACATGTCCTTAGAACTGGGAGGCTGCGGTGATCCCTGGGAGACACCATCTCAAGGCCTAGTGTCCTGTTAGGACGTGCGCAGCCTCTCTATGCCTGCTAGTCTGGACATGAGGACATGCCTATGGGGGAAGAAAACTTTCAGAGTAAGAGGTGGTTTCTGGAAAACAAACTGAGCAGCGCACCACTCGGGGCCTCTGCCCAGCCACTGCGGGGCCTCAGCTCACTGGCACCGCTGAGAGCAATTGGTCTTCCTGCCACAGCAAAATTGACCTTAGCAGTCAACTCTGCATAGTTTTCTTGTTTGCTTTGTTTTTAAGGTCTTAAAAATGGAACTGTAAGGCCTTATGTGGCTGTGGTCGACATTTGGCTGTACCCACATGCACACTGTGTAAAGAAAGACACACTGAGTCACGTCTGACACACAGCTGCTGGATATGGCCTTTGGGCACCCCCTGGACAGCACACTGCCAGGTGACCCCGCAGCTCCTCTTGATCTTGTGAGCCCTCCGCAGTCTGGGTCTCCAGTGCTCCCTGTTCAGATGTGCCCAGTTGTAGCCACCCTGCCCTCTTGGGCAGCTAGCTGGCTTCTATCTTAGGGACTTCTCTGTTGGAGGAAGCCGCTAGTTAGTTCCCAGTTGCTCAGCCCCCAAATAATCACACAGAAACTGTATTAATTTAATCACTGCTTGGCCCATTAGCTCTAGCTTCTTATTGGCTAACTCTTACATCTTAATTTAATTCAGCTCCATTAATCTGTGTATCGCCACATGGCTGTGACTTACCAGGTAAAGTTTTCAGCATCTATCTCCAGTGGCTCCATGGCTTCTTTCTGACTCCGCTCTTGTTTCTCCCAGCATTCAGCCTTGCTTTCCCTGCCTACCTAAGTTCTTTATTCATTAATGGTACTAACAGCACACAGAGGGGACTCCCACATCACTTCTCTTCCCTGCAGGCCCTGTTAGAGCAGTACCTTCTCCCAGGTTTAGCTAGATCTTGATCATTCTTTATGACTCACCTGGAGCCACCTGCCCTGGAAGGTGGTTCTGACAACAACATTCCTGCTTCTAGGGATGAAAGGGAGTGAAGAAAGACCCAGAAATTCTCAGAATTAGGTTAAAGGACTTACGTCTAGCCAGCAAAATATTTCCACATGAAGACTCAGCCCTAGGTCAAGAACAGAAGTGAGAACTCACTAGTCTTGTTTGCCAGGATCTCTAACCAGTGTGATCCCACCCCCAACCCAATCCTTGGACTTGCATGAGTAATTCCGGCTAACGATGCCTCAGAGGATCCCACCAAGGCCTTCTCAGTCCAAAACACCTACAGTTACGTCAACCCAAAGATGAAAACCTGGGGAAACAAAACAAGATATAAACCATGTGGGTACCAGTACTGACTAGATGTTTCTGGGACCAAACCGATTCTAAGTCAACAGTAGCAAGGAGTGCCTGTGATCACGGTATTTGGGGAGTGGAGGCCAAGGGTCCACCAGCTCAGCTACATGATGAGCTAGAGGCCAACTTGGCCTACAAGAAAACTTGTCATTCAAAATGAAAAATCAACAACAATAATGACAAAAACAAATTTCTGAGTACAGCATTGCCAGCCTGCCTTATGGGCCGAGTGGATATCCTGGACGCCACACTAATCTCCAGCCTCCAGCACTCACGGGTAGAATCTAGGCTATGGCAGCTGCTCAGCCCCCTATGTTTTCTGAAGCTGGATCTTGGAGCAGGATGGACTTCCGAGAGTCAGGGCTCAGGAGTCCTGGAAAATGGCTAAGGAAGGGGGATTCTTCTCCCAGAACACAAAACCCAAATCTCAGCAAAGGCCATTCTTGATCCACAACAAGCTGACAAGGGGAGCCCAGCCACTCAGAAGTGCTATGCTAGCATCCCCAGAGAAACAGAGCCAAGCCATGCATTTGCTTGTTTGTGTATAGGATTACGGACACTGCCAAGTCCCACACTGTCAGGGGAGCCTGGCAGGCAGGAGGCTCAGGAAAGAGCCATGTGTTCGCTGAGTTCCTTCCTGTCCAAGAGCGATGTGTTCTAGTCAGGCTTTTAAATGACTGGACGAGCTCACGCACGTTATGGAGGTTATTCCACACGACTCAAAGCCCTCTCTTTTAAATGGTAGCTTCATACAAACTCCTCCTTCAGGGGAACATCGAGAGTTAGATTTGACCCAATGCCCGAACACTGACTTGGCCAAATTGATGGGTAAAACGAAGCACCACAATGGCCGAGTGTGAGTCACCTCTTCTTCCAGCTGGTACTCAGGGCAGCCCATCCGCTAGGATCTGTGCTAAGGGAAGGGTGTTAATAATCCGCCTCTGTCGGCTGAGGAGGCGGTGCCTTCCGGAGGAAGTCCCCTCCTAGGGCAGGCTTTGAGGATTTAGAGCCTCACCCTACTTCTTGTTCTTTCTCTCCCTGCTTTCTGTGTAGGGGTGAAAATGTAACCCTACATTTCATGACAGAGAAACCTGATGACCGACTTTCTCACCCACTGCCACGCTTCGCCACCAACAGGGACTCTCTCCCTCTGGGACTGTAAGACAAAATAAACCCTTCCATTCTGCAGTTGCTTTTGGTCATGGTATTTTACCATGGCAACAGAAAAGTAGTACAGTCTCCAACTATGTTCTCTCTCTTCCAGGCTTCCTGGCTCATGGTCTTTGGTCTCAGCCGTTTGTCTTGCCCTGACCCATGGCTGTGAATGGAGGAGCTCACCATTGTGAGCAGAGACACTGGCTGCCACCAAGTGCTTTTCCTTGTCCTCTGAGGCATTGTTCTCTACCAGGAAGAACCAAGGCAACTTCAGCCTGGCTCCCTGAATGAGAACGCAGATCACTGAGCTGAACAAAGTATAGCAAAGCAGACCTGAGCCCGGCAGATCTATAGCTGCTCAGAAAAGCCTTCTCTGTTCCTAAGCAAGAAGACATCAGTGCTTTTGGTCTGGGCTGTGGCGGAGTGGTAGGGTGCTTGCCTAGCCTGTGTAAGGAGAGAAGGTGGGAGGGGAGACAAATTTTAGTTGTTGAGGATGTTTGCTTTCCAGCAATTATAGACCCATATAATATAACCAACATTACCTGCTGACTTAGATGATACTAATAAGAAGATTGTACATTTGAACTGAGCAAGTATTAGCCCAATTCTTCACCCTGTTTTGCCCTTGCTACACACACACACACACACACACACACACTGCAAATTGAACCCAGGGTCTTATGCACACTAGACAAGTGCTATTTTACCGAGCTACAACTCCGGCCCACAAAAGATGGTTTAAAAGCACATTAAAGGCTTCTGAGTCTCATTGTGAACTCTGGGAATTTAACATGGCTGGCAAAGGCTTCTGCTATGGAAGAATAGAGGCAGATCTTGGCTCCCATGCTGTGCAGCCTTTCCCAGTAGCATGCCCCCACTCCCTGGAACCTTCCTGGTGTCAGAGCATCAGGTGGCTCGAGTGACCTTTGCAGGAACTCTACCTCTTCTCATTCTTCTCTCCTCCCCTTTCGTTCATACTTGGGCTAGATTAAAAAGAGAATTTGAGGTTTCTCTGAACTGTGCCAACAAATTCCAAAAAAAGCATCTCCCATTAAAACTAAAACCGGAGGAAGCACAGCCCTACCCTAAGTCACTCTGAGAACGCTGGTCGTCTGGAACGGATAAAAAGAAAAGCTTTACATCCCATTCATTTTTTCATGTTCCTTCCTCTAGTTCTTTGCTTACTTTGTACTGGGAAACTAAATTTTGTTATTTTTCAGTGCTGGTCCTTAAGCCCAATTCTTCCATAATTGAGTTTAAGTTTCCAGCTCTGTGGGAGGATATGAAATTATTTTTGCTATTAGAGCTTGGGCTGAGTTTTGAAATGAGAACATTCATTCTGAGTAATAAAAGGCTTCGATTCAATAATGCAAGCAGTGGCCTTGCACTAGCAGTATGATGGGTCTTATGTAACCCATAGGGATATTTTAAGAGCAGGACAAACCAATGAGCGCTCAAGCAAAAGGTTGGAGAAGTAGGTTAAAGAAGGTGAGAAAAAGGATCCTTCTCGTCCAGATGACACCCCCTCCCAGACAGGCAAAATGATTCAGCCTTTCAAGTAGGTGACGATGCTCATTGAAAAATATGACCTAGTGATTTTCATCAGGGTTTCTCAGTTGGCTGTTGTCAGGGCTTTTGATGGCTGGGCATCTCTGAGGAATCTGGGGTATTTTGGGCCTTTTCACAGAGCGGTCCAAAGGGCCCTGCTGACAGTTCATAAGAAGCGCTGCGAGTGTCTAGATTTCAGCCTTGACATTCACAAGGGCTTCAGCAGGAAGAGTTGAAGCAAATTCTGATGAAATCACTAGGAGAGATCCAGCCCCAGGGATATGTGCACGAGCCCCGGGGGCTGCTGGGAACAGCACTTCTTCATGTTAGGACTGAGTGTTAGGACTGGGTAAGTCTAGTGTCCCGCTCCACGGGCACAGCCAGGTCTTCAAGCCCGTGAAACGCGAGTGTTGGATGGAGGTTCGGGGCATAGGAAGAAGCCAGGGTTTCTGAGGTGGCTTCAGGCTGATTTATTTCTACTGCTTCTTCAGCTAAATGGGAAAGGTTCTCTCAGCCTCCTTTGTTGAGTTACAATCTGGAACAGTCGGTAATGAACGTGCCCAGAACCTTAGGAAGGCTCACAAAGCGCCCAGGACTTCAGCTTCTACTGTACGGAGGAGGGGCCTTGCTGCTAGGGTCCCTGATGGCATTCTGTTATTTTCCATCTCTACAAGAGAATGCTCATAGGGTTTGTGGATGGGAGAAAACAATGCTGGGGTTTGACTCAGTAAACATGCAACCCCCCCCACCCCTACAGCATGTCCCTTTCAAATGGCTATTTGGGTACCCTCAGGACGGCATGCTTCCTCCGTGCCCCATGCCTTCCTTGTATGTGGCCTAGACATTTTTTCAGTCCCCATCACAGCCTCTGCTTCCTTCATTAACATGTCAGGCTCAATTTGGGGGTGCTCAGTACATCTCTTTGCCCCTCCCCCACTCTATGGCAGGCCTGGGGCTTGAACTGGGAGCCTCTCAGATCCTAGGCCGTCACTCCACCGCTGAGATGTCTTTAGCACATGTTTTTTTCTCCTCCATTTTCAGGGGCAGCCTGTGTCTGTCATTTAACCAAGATGAAGCTCAGCTCTGTTTCTCATGTACCAGGCGCAACGAAAGGGAAGCCCAGATCCAGCAGGGTGTTCTTATGTGACACTAAGCGTGATGAGGCTCACTGGAAAGGAGAGAGCGGCCATGTTCACCAAAGCGGGGAAGTTTGCTGCTGAGAAATGTCCTTTGCTTGTGTGTCACCTCCGCCCTTGTTCCACTGAACTCCAATCACCCTGCCTCTTCTGCCCTCCACTCAACCCGCCGACAGCCTTGGTTTGCTCGTCTGCCTTGTACTCATGAGTGTCTTCCCGGCTGCGGACTAAGACCTGGGAAGGGCGAGAGAAGCTCATTTTATTTGAGTCGTCAGCAATTTCGTCACCTCCGCCTTCCCGTCTTTCTTTTATTGGTGGTGGCGGCACTGGGGACTTGGTGGCTGTGTGGGTTCGTTGTCTCCCCTGTAGATCAGAACATAGATAGAATGAACCATAGCCGGAGAGTTTAACACGGGGTGGAATCACACAGCCTTGCTTGACTCAGGACCACACCCTGTAGCCTTCCAGTCGCCCATCCCTCATCCCAGGAGTCCATCTATAGCATCAGGGCTGAGGACAGGTGAGAAAGGAGGCCCTGTCACAGTAAGATGCAGGTCCTCCCCATTGTCAATCAGCACAAGCTCGTAATAATTGCACTTGACATTGGATTATACTTTCCGATTGGACACAATTTAGAATTTTCAAAGGCTTTTATAGATATAATTTCTTTGATCCTCCAGCAGCTCTGTGGGGTAGCTACATCTTTCAATCATTCAGCAAACGCTTGCTGGAAGCTCTATTGAGGGTGATGGAGGGGTTCCCAGGACGCAGGGTTTTCTGTTTTAAATGCAGGACAGTCGGGGCAAACTGATCTGAGTTGTCCCTGCTTCTGCCATTCTGGGCAGAGGACTCCCGAGATGAGCAGGACAGCGGTGGTCCCAGCACACATGCTATTACGCTGGCAATTTCCTGCATTTGATGTCTACTGAATATTGCACTGAGATGTTGCAGTTTGATGTTTAAAAGATGATGTTTTCTGATGTCTATTCTTTACATTCCTGATTCATGCATTAAGCCCAGAGCTGGACCCTGGTAGGAAAACACAAAATCCAGCAGCTTTTAAATACTGCATTATTTGGTGCCAATGGAATTAGGGGAACATTAGGACAACAGTAGGCCCCCTGGAGTTTCCAGGGCTGTGTCTTCAAGGTGCCTCACCCACGTCTATTTTGGTTTTTGTTTGTTTATTTGTTTTGTTTTGTTGTTTTGAGACAGGGCCTCTTATGTCTCAAGCTGGCCTCAAACTGGCTAAGATTTGATTTTGAATGTCCGATCCTCCTGCCTCTACATCCCAAGTGGTGAGATTTCAGGTGTATAATAGTGCTGTATCTGGTTTAGGTGGTGCTTGTGTATGCTAAGCAAGTTGTCTACCAAGCGCACTAATTCCTCAGCTGTGGGTGCAATAGCGTGTATCCACTGAGAAACACTGGCCTCAGACAGCTCTTCGGAGAGGATATTATCATCAAGAGACAAGAATTTCTCTCAGATAGTATAGCATGGCTGACTTTGTTTCCCAGGGGAACGTATAGCATGGCTGACTTTGTTTCCCAGGGGAACGTAAGCTTGGGGCCAGCTTGGAAAGCAGTGCCTATATCAACCACTTTCTCTATACATTTCAACAACCAGGAATCTCCTAATTGAATAGCGTCCCATTATGTGACCGGATCATGAATTTCCAGGAAGGACAAAGTAATCAAATTAGCTTTGAAATGTCAGCCCTGCTGCAGATAATGCTGTGGGCCGAGGCTGTTGTCAAATAGGGTGGTTAACTCTAGCAGCAACGCATGGCATCTGGCATAGATGGATGCCCATATGCCTGAAGAAACGCAACCCTCAGCTCGCTGTGTTTCTGGACTCACACTTTCTGGTTTCCTCCAACACAGATGGCTGGGAATTTTGAGGATGCAGACTCATCTTTCCTCAACTAGGTGAAACCCTCACAGAAAGAATTGTCACCGTTACTTAGGGTGTGGTCGTCATCCTCCACGAAGCTCTGTCTGGCCGTTTTGATTCTTTATTGATTCGTTCCATCATGAGGAACTGTGAAGTACTTGTTGCCTTAGGAAGTGCTCTTCTTAGGAAGAGCACTCTTCCGATCCTCCTGCCTCTACATCCCAAGTGGTGAGATTTCAGGTGTATAATAGTGCTGTATCTGGTTTAGGTGGTGCTTGTGTATGCTAAGCAAGTCATCTACCAAGCGCACTAATTCCTCAGCTGTGGATGCAATAGCGTGTATCCACTGAGAAACACTGGCCTCAGACAGCTCTTCCTAAGTGCTCTTCTCTGCCTTAGGAAGCAGCAGAGAAGAGCCGAATCTGATTTGCGATCACAAAGATCTGGCTTTGAAGAGTTGCAGCCAAAGGTGCGCAGGCACCTTGAGGAGGAAAGAGCTTGGTTTGGTGACAGTTAGCGGGGAAGGAGAGGGAGGCTGAGGCAGAGTGAGCCAGGGACGTGGCATGGATGGTAAAGGGTGGGAGAGGTGGACAGCGCCAGGTGATACTGGATTGTGGGGTTTCACTTTAAATACAACAAAGACGGTCCTCGGAGATTCCCGAGCAGGGAAATGATGGACTCTTGGTGGTTTTTCAAGGTTTGTTCCAACTAATGAGCTAAGCAGGGAAGATATTGCAGAGTTCTGTAGTGCAAATTCTAATTGGTCTACATTATAAAAACCTGGAATCAGATATCAAGGTAAATACTGAAAGAACAGAGAAGCAGAACACCCAACCATTAGAGAGACGAATTGGGCAAGATCCTGTCTCCATGAATCCTTAGACAGAATGGGCTATCCTGTCTCTATAAGTCCTCAGACTTTATGCCCTGAGCTCCTGTCTCCTCCCCTGTCTGCACAGTCATATCCCTTCCTGTCTCTAGTTTTGGGATTAAAGGCATGTGACTCCCAATTATTGGGATTAAATATGTGAACCACCACCACCTGCCTCTGCTTCTCTATTAGATTGGATCAATCTTGTATAGCCCAGGGTGGTCTTGGACTCATGGACATCCATCTGCCTCTGCTTCCTGAGTGCTGGGATTAAAGGCATGCACCTCCACTGCCCGGCCTCTCTGGATAATTTGAGTGGCTAGCTCCACACTCTGATCTTCAGACAAGCTTTATTTGTTACAGCACAAACACAATGCCACCACAGCGTTCCAGGTGATCATCGTGGTCAGAGCGGCAGCAGTTGGGAACAGGAGAGAAGTTGGCACAGTGAGGGTAGGTGGGTAGATGGGGTGAAAGAAGATTCAAAGGTGGCTGGCTTGAGCAAACATGTGAATGGTTTCACTCTGGCCAAGGTTAACAGAGAGCCAAATGGAAATCTCTCTCAAGGATTGTGTCTCCTGGTATCATTGACGTTATTCAACGCAATGTTTTCTTGGCCCATCGATGACACATGATATTTTTGGGTCCATGACTCATTAGTTAGGAATACATTTACTTCCTCCTGTAGGCTAAAAGAAGACCTAAAAGAAGAAGAAAAAGCATCTAGTGCATCTAGTCAGCTGGAACCTGCTTGTGCTATCCCCTTTGAAGTGCTATTCCGTTCTGGGAAGCTCCCTGTCGATGCAATCAATGACGGAAGGGCCGTCTTCAGTGAGCAAGTATTGAGTGACAGGTGCAGATCTATGCAGTTCCCACGAATTACTCCATTCCGCTTCACGTAACCCAGGAAGTGATAAAGAAATCAAGACTCACAGAGATAAAAGTAACTACTTAAGGTCATATATAAGGGAAAGATCAAAGGCTGGATTGAAACCTGTTTCCCCTTGACCCCCGTGTTGTGCTTCCAAATTTCTTTCTGCGCACTGGCTGGAAATCCACACCCCATTTTCAGGACTGGGGCAGATGTGTTAGATGGGTGCAACATCTGTTCTTGGTGATCCAAGTGCACCTCAGCTATAATAACAATGATGGTGATGAGCGTGAGCCCTCTATGGAGAGGACACACAGCGGGAGCTTCGTGGGTGAAGAAGCTATGGACTGAGGCAGCCGGGAATGCCTTTGGTTGGATGTGGGGGAAGAGGATGGGAACATTTGGAGGCATCTTTGCTCAGTCAATGATGATGCTCACTTGGGCTTCAGAGGGAGGGTGGCAGGAATGCTAAAGACTTCCGGCCTTTGGGATGGATCAGGCATGCGCAGATGAACTGAGCCGTTCCAAAGGCCGGAAGTTCCGTTGAGACGCTGGACCACCTGATCAGTTTCTAAATTCTAGCCTCTGACAAAGAAGGCCTTCTCCCATGGAAGAGATTGGAGCATGTTGCTGGCGGTTGGCTGTGCTAAGGGGGTTCTGCTTTAGGATACGGGCTGAAGATTGAAGATTGACCTTCTGTGATGTTAGGCAAATCGAGCTCATTAGGGAAGTCTATTGTAGCTGAGGTGTTTCCTTGCTTTTCCTTTTCCAGTATTTAAAGAATTTTTTTTTTTGCTTGTAAGGTGAATACTTCACCTGGAAGCTACAGCTGGCATAGCTGGAATTGTAATACTAAGAGCCGTTAGCAAGGAATATCTGACTACAGACAGAAACTCCAATCTGTTTGTTTTCTGTTCATTTAATTTGATGTTCTAATGATGCTGCGGGTTATTTGGAATAGCCTGTGTTAATGTACCTTTTATTTGCTGCCTCTGTACCAACCAAAGCAGGCTGGTAGAGGTACTTAGGAAATCTCAATTATTATATTTCTGCTGGAAACAAGAAGCAGAAAGGCAATGTATCAGGAATGCTCTAGGATTTTAAAGAAATAGCCTGAATCTGAGTTCAGAGACAAAGGGGCCTGCCCCAATCACCAAAGCTCAGCTTTAAAACCAAAGCAAAACAAAGCGATTAGTTAGAAACAGGGACACCGTGGGTCAGAAGAGCAGACACTAGGCCTTGGTTCCAGATGTTGAGAAGGAGTAAATTGACATGTAGTGGTTTTGGAGAACAGAGGCACAACTGCCTTCACCTCCCTTCTCTTCACTCTGATTTCAGATCAGTGGGAGATCTGATGTGCTTTGATTTGGTCACTCATTTCTGTTCTTTCTCCCTAGCCTCGCACAAGCTCCCTTATCACAGGTTCTTACCTGTTTATCTTCTATCACTCTGGCACCCAGATAAGATGGAGCCTGACACACGGCAAGTAACCTGGTGTAGTAGGCTCTAAGGGTTCCCCAAAATGTCCAAGGGGATATTCTTGGAGTCTGTGAATATGTTGTATCTCTCAAAAGAGAATTAAGGCTGTGGGTGGAAATGAATTTGCAAACCAACTGTCCTATTGAAACCATCCTGAGTTATCTTTGGGATCAATGTCATTGCCTAGGCTCCTCCATGTAGGCAAAGGAGGCAGAAGTTTACAGGGATGGGTGTCAAAGGACTCGCTGGTGTTTAAAACAGAAAATCTATGGCAAATGAATGTGTTTGGCTCTGGAAGGTAGGAAAGGCAGGAAAATAGATTCTTCCTTTTAACTCCCAGAAATCAGTAAAATCTAACCTTTACCTAGATGTCAACTGTTAGGTAGCTTCTTGGTTAGGGGTGGGAGCCTGTGTCTGGGATCCCGGGTCCACTTTCCTCTCTCAGAGCTGGGACTCCGTCTGTCTGGCACCTGTGCAGGCCCCATGCTGTCGTGGCCTCTGTGAGCTCACATGAGCATCAGTAGTGTTGCAGCTGGAAGACACCACTTCCCTGGCGTCTTCCATGTCCTCTGGCTTGTCCCACTTCCTCTTCTGCACAGCTCTCTGGGTCTTGAGGGGAGGGGTTTGGTGAAGACATCCCACCTAGGACTAAGTGCTCCAAAATCTCTCACCCTTTGCACATTGTCTAGCTGTGGGCCTCTGTGTCAGTTCTCATTCACTGTGAGAAGCTTCTCTGATGATGGCTGAACAAGTCACTGATCTATAGGTACAGTAGTGTGCCATCAGGAGCCATTTATTGCTATGCTCCTGGAGCAGGATATTAAACAGTATTTGGTTTTCCCCTAGGTTCATATTTAATCTCAGGTTCTTGGCCACTTTAGCAGCATCAGTCATGCATCTCACAGGATGGGCTTTAAATCGGGTCAGAAAGTGTTTGGTTATGCCTGTAACATTTGTGCCGCTATTTCACTAGTGTATCTTGCAGGGAGTACAGGGAGGGACTTAAGTACGAACACTTAAGGCCACTGAAAAACCATATGAAAACCTATTACTGTAGAGGCTTCCACCATGTATTCCAAAATGGGATCTCTCAATGAATTGGGAACTCATTTATTCCATTAGATTGGCTGTCCAAAGAGTCTCAGGATCCCCCTGTCTCTGCACCCACTCTTGTGTTTGTATTATAGGTATATGCCACTATGCCCCACCTTTCACATGACTGCTAGGGATCAGAACCCAGGTCTTGGTGTGTGTGCTTCAAGTATTTTACCTACTGAGCCGCCTCCCAGCTCTACAATATGCTCTCTCTCCCATCCCCCTCTTTCTCTCTGTCTCTTTCTAAAGTAAAATATTTCTAAAAAGGGAAGCATTTTTTCAACTCCCAATTAGTTGCCCAAAGACCTAGTTAATATTAGGGAAGCAGGGTAAATGCCCCAGCCCTTCTTTCTCATCACCATAATTCAGTTGTCATTTGGCTTCCTGGCATCCTGTAATCAATTGCTTAGTGTCTTCCTCTCTCTACCGCGTACCTGGAGTCCTCAGAGGAAAAGGCTTGGGTTAGATTTAATTACCACCAAGCCCAGGCCTGGCATAATAGACTCCTGTCGGGTCTTTACTGAGCGAATGGAAGGGCAAAAGGAGGACCACCTCTCTTTTGTCTTTTCGCATCTTGCTGCCCCTTCTCAGATTCTCTGTTCTCTCTTAACTCTAGGTAGTTAAAACATGGATCAAAGCACTTTGGATCAAAACCATACCTTAATGAGCAAGCGCCCCCAGAGGCATCAAAAGTTGTTCAGACACAGAAATACTAACTCAGAGCACACGATGAGGATACCTTGGGGAAACCCACACTAGTCCTTAAACAACATCGGCTTAATTTGTTGCTTGTCTTCTATTTAATGGCCCCTTTAGGGTCATCTCCTCTTAGAGCCCTAAGAGGATATGGTAAAGAATTAGCTAACCACACATACAACCTGCCTTTTGGCTGGTCCAAAGTGATTGCACGTCGAGTATTCCATTTGTCCTTGAAAATATCCCCTAGAAGGGTCCAGCCTGAGATATTCAGGAAGGGACAGTGATGCCCATTATTCATTGAAAGTGATCCTAGGGAGATTAGGAGGCCGGCTAGTGTTTCTCAGGGATATGATTAAGACTAGGAATTTGTCCACAGGTTGGATCTGTTTCTAAGTTGCTGGTGGAATGTCAGTTGGAATGGCCTTTGAGATTATTTAATTCTACTCTATGTATCCATTAAGCATCATTACCATAACACTGTATGACAAACAGCCATGAAACTCCAGGGGCAGGGAGTCGGGAAGCCTTTGTTGTTCCTCTCACCTCTGCGATTCCAAGGGTGCTGATGACTAACCAAGGCCAATGTTAGTTGAGAGATGGAGTTGCCAGGTCAGACAGCAGGGAAGCATCCACGATTCCCAAGACCTTTAGGAGAATGTACACATAGTCAGGTCTGCACATCAGAAGGACCGACTCAAGTTTAGGGTGTGAAGTAATGAACTCAGTCTCTTTAGTGAGAGGAACTGAAAACTCACCTGATAAAGATATGGATTCAGGGAAGGTAAAACGAGTTGGGGTCCTGGATGCAAACACTTGATCCCCTCAGGTTAGGAGAAACACTGAGTTTTGCAGGATGACTTAGGACTCCTCACAGCAGAGGGGAAAAGAGACGAAGATTCTTAGCTCCTGTTGCAGAGGTTGCCCTGTCATTCCCACAGGCTCCAACCAAAATCGGAGGGCTTTGTTCTTCAGTGCTTGTTCCCCATTCAGAAGCAGCTCTTGCTGTGTCTCCCTGTGCTTTGTGCTAATGAGTGTGAGCCCACTAATGTCTGAGTGTGAACTTTAGTGCAATGACCTCCTTTCCCATCATCCTTAGTCTGGTTTCTGGGTGATAGGCTGCCAGGCAAGAGGCAGATCACCCCCGTCCCTGCCGGCCTTCCTTGACATCCTAGAAACTGAATTACAGGAAAATATCCTTTCCCAGGAAGGGAACCCTGTGTTCTGTAAAATCCACCTCACATTGGGCTGTCAGAGAGAAAGGTCCCCTCAGAGCCTGCAATGGTGCCCCTTTCCTTATCACCAGCAGGTGGACTTTCCTTCTGACTCCAGTGTGCGTGTTGGGGGGGAATAAGAGTCATTTTGGGGGTCTGCTTAGTCTCAGAAGGAAGCGTCTTACTAATTAGGGCAAGAGACTTTACAAAATATGTTTTCGATTCTACTGATGGTCAGTTACAAGCGATAACACTGTTAAATGCAGTGCCTAATAAATCTGGAAAAACTACCCAATAAATGTAAGTAATAACAGTGATTAACAATAAATTAAATGCAGAGAACCAGGAATGTACCACATTATTTTTAACTAGTTTGGGCCATCGGGTTCTGATTATTCGGTTTGTCCTGTACACCTGGAGTTTATTAGAGTGTAATACAAACTAAACGGTCCCTCAGAGAGGCCACTGAAAGGGCTTAGTATAAAACAATATACAAGTTTAATAGTGGTAACTGACCTCTCTTTCTTTTACGAAAACATATCTTTGTAACTCGAACCCCAAGGAAATGTAGTGCTTTTTACCTAATCCTGATTGTTAATTTTCCTTTTATTTAATTTGGAAGGTTTCATTTGTTTCATGTGATAGAAAGACACAATTTATACTCAATAATTCTTCCTGCTCTGGAAAGAGATCCGAGATGACTAAATATTGTGCTCCTCCTGCCGTGTCCATTACAAGAGGAGCAGCTAACGAGCGGGTGGTGCCCTCGCTGTTAATGGTAGCTGGTTAAAACCCACATTCTAAAATAGCCAAGTGAAATGGGTACATGTGTTTATAATCAAGGTGCATTTGACTAATTTTCCCTAAATCTTTAAATATTACTCATTCTCAAATACCAGAAAATTGGGCTCTTTTTCAGTGGAGGTGGGAAGGCAGCAACAGTCTTTTCAGTGGAGACTTTTCCCAGTGTCTCCCAGGGCCTTCTATTCTAAGGTCCTCGGCCAGGACCACTGCAGTCCCATGACGGAGCCTTCTGCTTTTAGCACAGCACTGTGGGTGGATGTGGTTCTAATTCTGACACCACACTGCTGTGTTTTCTAGAAGGATATTTGTAGGGCTTCTCTCCTGACCTGGAGTTTCTCACTTGCACCATCCTGCCCTGGAACCCCTGAGGTGAATGTGTTTTGCACAAAGGGCATCCTAATCTGAGTCAGCTCTTGTAAACATCTGAAACCTGAGGTGTCCCCAATGGAGCTGGGGTCTGGCAAAAAGTCCATAAACTTTGCCTTCCAACAGTTAAATGAAATGGTCACCAGGGAGGGCAAGAATGGCATCGCCCTAGGGGTCAACAGAGCAGACAACTGTTTGCTTGAGTCTGCTAGTCAATATGGCTGCCCCCAGGCCTCACCTACACCTTCAGTAGAACCCTCAACAGCATCTTCCTGGCTGGATGCCAGCCTTCATTTCATAATCAAAGCTGTCTGTGTTCAGAAGCTTCTTTTTATCTCTGGGATGGAGCAGGTTTGACTTTTATTTAGAAGAAGAATTCTAGTCCAATGAACAGGTTTAGGACAAGGCCAGGTGTGAAATGATTTCTGTGTCATCTGCTGGAGTGGCACTCAGTGGGCCTGGGGAGGTTAGCAGGCTTGTACCTCTCCTCTTGACCATTAGAAGTAGACAGGAAGGGGAAGGTATGGGAGACCGGCGTCTCTAGACGCTTCCTGAATCTTCCCTGGAAAGGTAGTTGGGTGTCCCGTGATGGACTTGAGAACATGGGTGCAACTCCACCTGAAAATTCCTCTCAGCTTCATAAGCTTTATAAGGCAACTACTGCCCCGTGTCCCCTGGGGGTTTCTTGGGGGCCGAGCGCAAGGCTAGGCATGCATTGGTATTTTCGCTCATGGTCTGCACACTGACTCTATGGGCATCACCGATCCTTCCATTTGAATTCCCAAACATTCCCCACTCCATCTAGGAGCCAGCAAGAGAACCAAAACTTCTGGTGGCCACAAAAACGCATCTAGACCTCTGAGTGGAAGAGAGTCTGCTGACTCGGGG
>PVIU01009969.1:0-15000 GCA_004026605.1 Ondatra zibethicus | reverse complement strand
TTTCAGCCAGTAAAATAATCACAAAGAGATGGCTTGTTCTCCATGCTTAAGTCGGTGAGGTCTCTTTGCCATCAGCAATGGTTGAATGTTAATTTTGAGTGACATTGGATGAGAACCTGGGTCTGGGCTGGACCAGAGTCATACAGCTGTTCTTTTATCCTGTGTCCAGAAAGCCAGCCACACATTCTCCCAGCTCATCTGTGCATTCTTGATTCAGCCTCTAACATTTTATGTCTAATTCCCCTGATAGCCTCAGTGAAAGTTCCCGGCAGAGACTGATTGCAGGGCATGACCCAAATTTGTAACTGGCCACAAAACGCTGTAAAACAAAGTTCACTGAATACCTTCCAGCTGATTGTCAGTGATTTTTGAAAATGATCCGGATATGTTTTCCTTCTTTACATTTCCCCCTCACTTAAAATGTCTGAAAGGAAGATCTTTCCTCCAAGCTCTGGTTTTTGGCATCGTCTGCAAAGCACACAGAACGGCCGCCCCAATGCTTAGGGCGGGGGCGGGGCTCTGGAGCTGGTGTTTTTCTGTTTGCTGGGACAGGACTGGTAGCAGAGTGAGGGCAGAGGTGGGTTCTGGGGACTCCCAGAAAATGTTGTCGGCTCTCTGGCGGAGACTCTGGTCCTTTGCCAAAGGCAGAAGCATGTGGAAGCCTCTCTTGAGAGCAGACTCCGAGGTGACTTTCCCAGGTCTGTGGAAGTGATTAGGGTGATGTGGCTTGTGATGTAGGGATGGGGCAGCGCATCTGACATGCCAAGGGGTGCTCTACCCCCGAGCCACACTCCCAGTAGTTAGCCATGCATGCATCTGACATGCCAAGGGGTGCTCTACCCCCGAGCCACACGCCCAGTAGTTGGCCATGCATCTCTCTCATACCTCTATTGGTTAAAACCAAAGAAACGTCAAACACACAGAGGAAAAGTCAGAGGCATGACCTCAAAGAAGGTTGCTTTCCTCTGGTGTCCTGGATACATGTGGCTGACATTTTATCAGGCAAACCACCCTTGGTTCAAACCATAGGGCAGAACCCTCTGGAAAGTCTTTCCCCCAGGATTCATGGACACCTAGGAGGCTGTGTTTGCTGCTTTCCAGTGTCCTGGCCCATGAGAAAATAGGCTTGTCTTAGGAAAGGGGTGTGCAGGCCTTGATGAAAAGCTGCGGATCAGTGGGTAGAGCGCTTTAGGCTGTTTTCTGCACCCAGACCTTGTTCCTATATTCCCGTGCAGGACTCTGTAGAAACCAAGAGGGGACCACAAGCCCTTCCCTACCTCCTCTGGCACCAGTGACATTGATGGTGTTGATTCTGGCAGCCTCAGGGGACTGGGGCGTTAGTACCCTTGACCTATTGGCACCTTGCACTCACTCAGGCACTTGCTGTGTCCAGCATGGGACATCTCAGATCAGTTCCTGCCAGGCTCCGTATTGCCATCTAGAGCCACAAGCCACCAGGGGTCATGATGAAGATGTTACAGGAACTAGGGGGCAGGGTTGACTCCTAGGGCCCTGGTGCCAGGATGACGGAGAAGGAAATGAGCTAACCTGGGTCAAAACCTCAAAGAAGCAATTATCCTGTTCTAGAGCAAGAGGGAGCCACTGGCCCACTTTTGAAGGAGTGCCTCTGGGTTGGAGAAGTGCCTCAGGACAGTGCAGGATCGTGCGGGTGGAGACGCGCTGAATGGTGGGACGAGGGATGTGGAGGTAAGGAGGCTAACAGCGAGGCTGTTTCCAGTAGCTCCAATCAGTGAGTCATCCTCGAGGCCTGAGCAGGGCTGAGGACTGAAGGGGTCAGACTGAAATCTAAGCAGATAGCACATCACATCCGGCAAAGGGAGGTCTCTTCTACATATCAGAGGGCATCTTCAAGCCACATGATTCACGGCACACATGCTCTCTGGATCTATGCCACACATATGGTCAGACAAACCAGAACCAATTGGATAGTCATCAAGGAACCTAGTGACCGGACCAATGAAACCCGAGCCAGGGTCCTGACCTGAGTTCTAAGCCATCATCCTTCGGTGGTTCTTTCAAGTAGGAAAAATGAAATGTGGGAAAGAGCCTGTGGCCCATGGGCCTGTGCAGCCTATGGTCTTCTGGGAAATCACTGCAGCCTTCCCTGGCGTAAGGGGATCAGCAGGCAGAGGGCAGATGCAGCCGTCTGCAGACATTGCCATTCCCCTAACTGGGTCTCCCTCAAGTGGCATCAGAGGTCAGCTCGGGCTGCTTTTCCCAAAGCTATGGGCCTCTCAGGCCAGTCAGAAGCATCAACACAATCTTTTTTTTTAATTAATGTTATTTTTAGTATGTATGTTTTGTCTGCAGGTGTGTGTGCCTTAGATCTCCCAGAACTGAAGTCAGAGACAGCTGTGATTTGCCACATGGATGCTTAGGATTGAACCCTGGTCCTCTGGAAGAACAGACAGCGTTCCTAACTAACGAGCCGTCTCTCCAGCCTGCATCATCGACGCAATCTTAACTATCTCATTTCATTACTTTTTCTTCCACTGGAGCAAAAGATTATTTTTCTAGCAGCCAGATGTTGAGCAATGGCGTTGCATGAACAATCAGTGGAGGTCTGTGCTGGAGAAGACAGAGCTGCAGGCAGGCAGGGAGCTGGGAGCCTTGGTCATACTGCAGACCAGCTGTGCTGACTTACTTGGGCTTGTTTGACTGGTCAGAGAAACTTGGGCCCAGTGGTTGTGCGCATGAGTTTCAGAAGACTGCTCATGGTAATTGAGAGATGTCTCGGACATTCCAGTTCTCTCCCTTGAGAAAACATGAACAGGAGTAAAACGCTCTAGCTCTGGGTTTGAAATTCGACTCTGTAACAAGCTAATGGTGGCCTTGGACAAGTTGCTTAATGAATTGGATAGTCAGGGTCCTTACCTATAAAATAGGTTCATAAACACAGGAAACTTTCACAGGGAATGTGGTACGTGTAAGGTGTTCAATAAATGGTGGCGATGGCCTCGCTGTGGTCCACGCAGAGTTTCACAGAGACAAAGCATCCTTTCACCTGGACCTCCATGTTCCTTACTAATGGAGCTGGGCCATCACCTGTGGGACAATCTTTTTTGTCCTCTGCAAGTTGAGGTTCACCAATGGAGAGCTGCAGAGTTCCCAAAAGGAAATACACCACTTTGTGCTGAATGTTAAAGATCTAATCTACACACACTATACAAAAATCAAAATTATAGATGGGCAAAACCACACAGATGAGGAGAAAGCATATTTCTACCGTGTGGGCAAATAATGCCAACAATGCTCTTTAAGGTGAGCACGTTCTTACTCCTGGGGCCACTGCACATGTTATCGTATGTGGTAAGGGGGGTTTTGTGAATGGGAAGACTGTTATGGGTATCAAGCATCCTCCCTCATGTGTGTGTTGTCAAACTTCAAAACTCTCTCTCTTCTAAACATTAGAGTATATTTAAATTTCCGCAGCTGACCCCGATATGCCCATTAGAGGGGCCTGCCCCAGCCTCTGTATGGACAAGCACTACGCACTGTATCTGGTAGCTGCAGCTTCTTTCATCTCCGTGTGGCAAATCCTCCGATGTCACTAACTTGTTGAGGAAGGCAGAGGTTCTACAGGTGGCACCTCCATCTGGCCGTGTCTGGTTGCTTCTCTGTTGTGCTGCTTGGCTTGTTCTCCTATCCCTTGCCTTCCCTGTGAGCCATGTCTCAAGCCTTGGTGGGTACCAGAAAACATTTGTGGCCGAAATGGTGAAACTCTGTCATCCTTGGCACCACAGCCTATTGTTTCTAGTCGACCCCCCATCCCCTTGCTTTATCTAGGACAGTTTCTACGCCCTGAACATCAAACTTGCATGTGGGGTTCAGAGGCATCAGGAGAATGACCAGTTCATCTTTGTTCTGGGGGTTCCAATTGCTGCTAAGGGATACACTTCCATGAACCACCGAAATTCAAGCCAATGGAGCAGAGTCCTGTCTCAACCCTGAGGAAAAGCAGACAACAGGATACACAAACTTGCAAACTGCATTCAGAACCATAAATTAGCAAGAATGAGCCTGAAGGAAACAAAGCATTTTCATTCGAGCAGACATTTCTCAGCTAAGTGTACCAGCATCTCACTGTTTAGACATCATTAAAATACATTGCGCCCAATATGTTTACCCACACCCATCTCTATTACCCGGCAGCTCATTCATCAGCTTGTCAGTTTAAAGGGATTTCTGCATACAAGTGACAGTCTAGTGTTCTGAGAACTTTCCAGAAGAAACTGATGTTTTCGAACAATAATGAAAACTACTCAAAGCCTGGTTCCAGAGGACTCTCTCTACCTGAGTCCAATGAACAACGATGCATTTTCTATAGCTACTTCTGCTCTAAGTCATCACACTAATTACCACAGTAATAACGATAAAGGCGCCATTCAGCGTTTACAGAGAAACTTCCTAGAGGTAGACCCAGGGACCATCATTAATGTCTTGGCCCGGGGCTGAACTACTGCATCGTGTACACGCATATGCATGTGCATGCTCATGTGAGTTTCGTTTATGCTAGGCAAACCTTTCTGCACACAATTAAATGTATCAGTGACATCACAGAAACGGAGCCAATCTTGGGCTTGTATCACGTTCAAGAGATTGGAAATTGGAGTTTTCCCCAACTGACTGAATCTGGGGTGCTCTCCATAGGCGTATAGTATTTTGAGGGCTTCATTATAATGAGAAACTCTTTGTGTGCAGTGCTACTTGCTTGCATTGTTCTCTCTCTCTCTCTCTCTCTCTCTCTCTCTCTCTCTCTCTCTCCCTCCCTCCCTCCCTCCATTTATTGCCCTCATATTCTTCCTCTCCTTAGCCCTAAAATTCACACATGGGCAGGTGAAGCCTATAGCATGAATCAATGTGCTTTGGGCAGAGCACAGAAAACAATACACTGTTTTATCATTAAAAAAGAACAGAAAGGGGACTCTTTGGAAATTAGAGATAGGAGCAGATTGAAAGTAGCACAAGGTTGCTCCGTTGGTACCCGAAGGAGAACCTCCATAGCATCCTCACATCTCTGCCTCCTCTTTGGCATGAATTAGAGACGTGGTGAGTCCATGAATGGATATCACTCACCTGATGAGAATTCCAGATGCCCACGCGTAGAAAATGTAAAGAAAGTAAAACCCTTGTAAAATTTTATATATTATCCCTTTCACCAAAATATGAAAAACAGATTAGGAGGAGGAAAGGCAAAGCCCTTCTATAAATAAACATGAAGAAACGCTGAACCAGAAGGAGACACTTGTTTAAATACAATGTCCAAGAGAGAAAAATTGTCAAATAAACAGGAGTCCACACTTTTGCCTGGACAGCGCAAACATTCTGTGGCATTAAACTTCACAGAAGAACTCCCCCAGCCTACCCCTGGGTGATGACTTCCGAACTCACTCTTCCTCGTCTTTATTAGGGATGACAAAAAGCGAGGGCTGCACACCTGCATCCCTCTTGTGAGGACATGTCGACATTAGAAAGACATTTCTATAAAGTGCCTGTTGAAACCTTTAGGTTATGCTTGGCCTAGATTTTTTTTTTTTGTTACTCGCTGCTTTTCTGCCTGCTTTTTTTCCCTTTCACCTTCCAGTATGTCTAGGATCACTGCTTTCCTGAAATCATAAACAATTAGCCATCTGCAGAGTTGCCGCTGAACTATCAAGAAAAAAGTACCTGTAGGCTAACAACCCCTTCCAGAGGCCTTGCTGAAAATCGGAGCCTGCAGATCACAAGTCCACACTACATACTGAGCAACCAGGAGTATGCCGTAAGAGCAAAGGCGGACAAAGCATGCTGGATTCAAACTTGATGGTTCAATAAAAGTGACCGCTCTCTGTTCTTAGAGAGACAGGACAACCCAACCGCAGGTGTGTTTCTCTCAGAGTGGGTGCTGGTGTTCCTGAGAACCACAGAAGTATTTGACTCCAAAGAATTGGGTGGGGGGGCCTAATATCAGGGTGGATTGAGATACCTGGCTCATTTGAGTCATTTACTACATTCTCCTAAGCAAACCAGCACTTACAGCTGTTGTCTCCTTACAGGGAGACAAGAATGGCGAGCCCTCTAAACAAGCTCCTGTATAGAGTGCCATCTAGAACGTGGAAGAGATCCCATCATCCTCTATTCCCGGTCTTTGGTGTTCCTTCCTAACTTTGGAATTGGTCTTATATAAATCTGATTTGTAATTCTTGACTTTGTCCCTCTAGCTCTCGGGGAGCAGTGGGACCACTGATGCTCAGACATATATTAGTTCTTTGTGGTCTCCTTCCTCTGGGCTGCACTCACGTCTTACATCCCACTATGTCATACAGCAGGAACTAGAACCCCATCTTATATGACTTGGCAAATCAGTGCCTCGTGGGAGGGTAGTTTAGTACTATTTGTGATGTTTCCCAGGTCCTCAGAAAGCATTCCTATTACCTCCCTGGAGTGATCTCATGGTGCCCAATGAAACCGGCTCTACCATCTCCCTCTTACGAAGAAGGAAACTGAGGCACAAAGTAGATTCTTGAGTGTCCTCCCAAGGTCACGGAGCGCGTGAGGGCTGGAGCTTGGACTTGATTGAGGCCATGGCCAGTAACTTGTTCAGGACAGGCCAGCACTAGGCATGTCAGGCTGTCCTCAAGGTCTCAGTCACAGACACTCAACCCGGCTGTAACAGCATAAAACACAGTGACAGACAGTATGTGAACAGGTGGAGAGGCCTGTGTCTCAACAAAGCTTTCCTTATAAACAGCAGTATCTGGATTGCATATAATATCCATGTGTCATGACATATTTATTATTGCTTTGTTGAACTTTAAAAGCTATTCATGGCTGAGGATTGTACCTCAGGGATAAATACTTAGCTAATCATGCAGAAGATCCTGGGTTCAATCCCCAACACTATTAAATAAATAGAAGATAGATAGAAAGATAGATAGATAATAGGTAGATAAACAGATCATAGATAGACAGACAGATACATAGATAGACAGACAGATAGATAGATATCACTTTAAATACCACATAATAGCTAGCTCATTTTGTTCCGTGGCTATAGTTGCTTGATCCTTGGCCTGGGTGTTTATTTGTAGCACTTAGTCTCCTGATTACCATGGTAAAGTGTCTGTTGGAAATATCATGTTAATCTCAATTTACAGACCAGAAAACTGAGGTCACATATTGCTGGGAGTGAGGGCAAGCCAACTACAGGCATCCAAAGCCCAGTACTGAGTTTTACCTCCATTTCCTGGAGTGGCTTCATAACATGGTCACAGAGATCAAACAGGATCATGCATATGGCATGCATACA
This sequence comes from Ondatra zibethicus, assembly GCA_004026605.1. Lineage (NCBI taxonomy): Eukaryota > Metazoa > Chordata > Mammalia > Rodentia > Cricetidae > Ondatra > Ondatra zibethicus. Next base: position 7,691 of record PVIU01009969.1, on the reverse strand, counting down.
ACACACTCATTTCACCATTGGCTTCTAAATAAATGTGTTAAAGCTCTTACAAACTGTATAATGTATAATGACTGAGATTAATTAGATTATGAAAAGTTCCTAGGGAAAAGTGTCTAAAGTTTCTTCTCCTTTTACTGCATTTATCTAGTTCTAAATTTGTGCTGACGTTATCGACAGGTGAAGGCAGTTTTCTTAGTGAGGAGACAGGCACAGTCACGGATGTTTATGCTGCAAAGAGTTAACTGCTACCAGGAGTGGGGTGCACTCAGTAGGGCTGTAACTGCATCCATACCCGGGGGCAGGCACTTCTGTGTTATAGAAGTGAAGTGTGTTTCTTGCTAGGAGTTTCCAGGTTGAGGGGAGAAAAGAGGCTGTGTAGAGACACTGAGGCACAGCAAGTCAGTATGGCTATTGTATTGGAGACCTGGATTGCCTTCACCTGGTAGAAAGGGTAAGGCAGTGGATCCGCAAGGCAAGTAGAGCTGGCAAACTCAGGCCCTGGTGTATAAGATATAGTCTTAGACTTGATCTCTTGGAGCTAGGGTGGGTCCCAGCAGTCCTCAAATGAAGAGGTATATTGAGAAGTACAGAAAGCCAGAGTAGCAAAGAGGCAGTGACCCCAGGCAATGTCTTTAACTAACAATTTTCAGATGAAAATTACTGTTTCTAGCTGAAAAAGAATAAGGATGTATTGAGTAAAAAGGGACGGCTAGCTTCGATTTTGAGGTAAAGCACTAGGTTTCAAGGACGTTGGAAGCAGGGCACCCACTTCTCGCTTCTATAACTTTCCTGTTGGGAGAATAAGACGAGAAGTTCTGTGGGTGGAGGATGGGAGATGCTGAACCACCTTCAAGTGCGGTGACTTCGTGGCTCCTTTGTGTTGAATGACATTGCTTTTGCTGCTGGATGGAGAGCTGGGAGGAAACCATAGGAGCTGAGGAAGAGCGAGGGAAACACACAGCTCAGTGCAGATGGAGACAGGGTCTGTCATTGAGTGCACACTTGTATGCTGTAGGGGGCTGACTGCTACCAGGAGTGGGGTACATCAGGGTACAACAAACAAGAAAGGAACGCTTGTTTTGGAGTCAAACTATGCAGACTGAAGCCATGATATTGACTGGCTGTGTGATGTTGGACCAAACAGTCAAACTATCTGAGTTCCCTTGCCCTGTCTTCCAAAAGAAGAAACATAATCAGTCTTGCCTGTGTTAAGTCTTTTCTTGGATCGCCGAAGGTGACATCTACAAGAGCCCTCTGAATGACTTGAACCTCACTGGTGGCTTTTCAGGAAACAAAGGCCAGAGATCTTTCTGCTTGGTGGCCTTTCCAAGGGGAGTCAATTGCTACCCCTCCCCTTTCCAGCTGTTGGGGCCGTGGATCAATTGCAACCAAGCTAAACAAACAAACAAAAAGGTAGTCATACATGATCAGCAAAATGGTACAAATGATGTCATCCATCAAGATGGACATCCCAATTTGCCAACTATTTTCTCATAAATCAAACTGTGGTCCCTGAAGGAAAAGGGGCAGGGCTGGGGGAGCCAGCATGGCAGGGCTTATCGGAGGACCAGACGCAGGGAAGCGCTCCCTGAAGGGTTCAGTAATTATTTTCACTCGATGGGAAATAAAGAGGGGCACAATGGGAGGGAGGCTGGAGAGTGTCCGCCTCACTTCATTACGGCTCCCCAGGCAAGGGACACAACATATGCTTTTCATTGGAAAGCCAATAATTTTGAATCGTGGGACAGGTGAAAACTTAAATGACATTTGCAAACCTTGATTTATTTCTCTGCTTAACTCTGGAACATGCTTGAGACTCAGCCCTGTAAGCTTCCATAGATTAGGGCTCAGTGTCAAGTATTTCCAATGACATATTCAAGTGTTTCCTGTCCCTATCAGTTAATTAAATATTTTCAGTTCTAATATCTTCTTATTGAAATGGCTTCCCTTCTTTTTGTTAGGGGTTTGGAAAACAATGGTATGAAGTATGCACTTTATTGAACACAAAATAAAAATACAAAAAAAAAAAGGAATACGTCTCCCCCCATGTGCTATTTTGCTTGCTGGAAATCTCATTAAAAGTTATTTATGAGCTGTTAGGGATCCCATAAGGATTACACCTAAGTCAGTCTGTAAAGCTTTTGAGTTTCTTTTACATGGAGGACCTCCTTCCCCATTATTCCACTTTGCTTGCATCCAAATAAATACTGCAGATTAACTTCTTGACAAAAGAGGGCCCTTTGCTCTCTAGCCTCACAGCACCCAAGCAGTCTGTGTTTTCCTTGCCCTTCTGATGCAAAACCTGTGGCCATTGATAGGCTATCATCATCATCATCATCATCATCTTTTTTTAAAAAAAATATGAGCATGTGTGGGTTATGTGCACGTGTGCAATGGCCTATACAGTCCAGGAGAGGGCATCAGATCCCCAGCAGCTGGAGTTGCAGGCAGTTGTGAGCTAGAAACCAAAGCTGAGTCCTCTGCAAGACCAGTAAGAGCTCTTAGCTGCTGAGCCATCTCTCCAGCTCTGGTTTGTTATTGTCAATGCGATAGCTAAGATACTGAAGCCAAGGCTACCATTTACATCTCTGAGGTCTGGAGACTCTGCCAGTAACAATCAGGCACTCTCAATTGTCTGTCTCATTTTCACCCACACCCTCTCCTCCAATTCCCTCTGAAATAAGAGAGTGGAACTTTACCAGGATGAGTAGTTTCATAGTTCCCTTATAAGGGCCACAGCCCACTCTTTGCCAGCCTTAGGAACTTATTCTCCGCCAGTGAAGATTAGGTGTCATTTGTCCTTCTAAGCAGTTAAATAAAATGTATTTAATTTTCAAGGGATCTCGTTTGTGTTCATATTTCTAGAGCATAGAAGATAATGTAGTCATTCAATTGCTTCACAACTCATAACTGAATTTTGGCCAAAATCTGTGAGTAATGAGGATGCTGCTCCCATGTTAGGTGCTCATGAACTTCTGCACGCTTGCCTGTTGCTATCATTACAATGCTCATGCAGACTTTTCTCTCCCACTGGGCTTGTGGGCTAGTCTCTCATGCACCAATCCCCTATGGGAAACAGGACACCAATATCACCACAAACCACACCAAACCAGTCAGAGACATTGTGTATCTCTCTGGGATGTCATTCAGGTCACCACAGAAATGGCATCTTCCTGTCCTGTCCTGTCCTGTCTTTCCCTCTTGCATCTTAGAGAATTCCTAACTATTTAACATGGAAACCTCATTCTCTACCACTCCATTTAGGCAAGGGTTGGTCCACTGAATGCAGGCAGACAATAAGGTACTGGTTGCATATTTTAGGAAAGAGTCTATTTTTCCTTAATCTCAACCATCTGGAGAATTTTAACATTCTATATTCCCTATGGAATTCTGTATAAGAGGTCAGTTTAATTTTTTAAAGAGTCATTTAAACATCCTGAGTAACATTGTACATCCTTAAACAAGTCATGCCTCTTTGGCTAAACCAAGGAAAAGCACCTGGGGTGTTTGTGTGTTTAGTCTGGTACTGTCAAGCTCTACTTGACAACAGTGATGTCTGTATTCCACTGGTCCTGTCCTCCATCCTCCAGCATCATTGTTTGTTACTTTTAAAACTTTCTCTTAAGGGCTTACAGGTGATCCTTACATGGTTTGACAATTATAATTCTAGAAGAATCTGAGTTTGATGATAAAGACAGGCCCAGGCCTTCTCATGGGTGTTTCTTTCATGAATTCTTGCCGATTTCTCATTACCCATCCTCTCCTACACTGTGGGTTGACTGATGACTTTGACCCTTCCCTTCAGGATAAAAAGACGTTGGAATTCTAATCCCAAGTACCTTTGAACATGGCCTCGTTGCACATAGGATCTTTGAGGATGACCTAGTTACTATGAGGTCATTAGGGCAGGCTCTACTCTAAATAATTATATCATTATAAAAAAGCACAAATCAGGAAAAGAGGTAGAGTCATGTGTGGGTCAAGTGCCATGTAAAGATGGAGGCAGGATTGGCAATGTTTTACATGAAGTAAGGGACACAGAGGATATGGCTGGCTTCGGCAGTGAGGAGGACGAACCAGCCCAGCCAGCATCATGACCTTAGACTGTGGACCCCAGAACTAAGGGCAACAAACATCTGGTGTTTAAGTCCCCTAGCTTATGACTCTTTGTTCCCACAGCCCTAGGAAACAGATGCACCCTGTAGCAGTACTTTCTCATCAGACTATCCTTGGACCACCAGCCCTGAAATAATGACGCGGAAAGTTAGTAACTATGAAAACTTGTCCTTTAGCTTAGGCTTGGCTCAACTGGTTCTTATAACTTAAATTAACCTGTACATATTAATCGTCGTTCTGTCAAGTGGCGTTACCTCTTTTCCATCTTGCACCTATTTTCTCTCCGTGTCTACTCTTCTTCCCAGAGTTCTCTCTGCCCAGAAGTCTTGCCTATACCTCCTGCCTAGCTATTGGCTGTTCAGCTTTTTATGACACCAATCACAGCAATATCTTCACACAGTGTACAACTATCCCACAACAGCACCCAGTGATCCAGCCCAGTGGATTCTGAAGCCCCAGGCTGATGAAGCCTGATCAATGGTAGCAGGTCACAGCTTCAACCACCTCACTTTATGAGTGACACCAGCATCCTGTTATCCCCAACAGTAGCAAAGGGAAGACAGCCTGTGGTGGTGTGTCTGACCTGAGTTTGGGGGAGGTGTTTTTTGGCAAGAATGAGGGGCGCACAGAAACTTCAAGATGAGGATGCATTGGTAGTGAGTCTGGGAATCTGGTGAAACAGAAGGAGGAGCTGTATCTGCCCTGTGTCAGCAACTGTGCTCTACAGATACTGAACCTAGAGGCTGTGTGTGTGCATACAAGTGCACATTTGCATTTGGGCTTGGTCATCTGTGTGTGTGTGTGACTGCCTTTGGAAACCTGTCTAATTGAACCAATTTATTTCTCTGGGCAGATTCAAACTGGCACCAAAGTCACCCACTCCGGGCATGTGTATGTGTCTATGTATGTATGTATATATATATGCATGCACACACACACAGCACATGTTTGGAATCAAGAGTTGGACCATGCTGAAAATGACAGGAGTGGTGGTGGATGTTCACAGAGGGCAAGTTCTGAATGGAGCACCGAGCCAAAGCGTACTCTATCCTATGAGAACCCCCACGGACCTCCAAGGCCATTATTATTCCCATTTTATGGATAGGAAAAGTGAGACTCAGAAAACTGAGTCAGACCACAGAGCAGATCTAAGCATGTTTATCACTACACGCCATTGCTGGCTGCCTTCCCTCGGAGGCCACTCTTAGGGTATAGTACACAGACAGAAGTGAGGGAATAGAAACAGACTTGGATCAAATGTTCATCTTCATTTGAGAGGCACAGGGCAAGCCTGCACTCTCCACCCACGTGTGGGGATAGCACTGCCCCCCAACTGGTTGGGTCAGAGCCCTCTTGTAGGGGTTACAACAGGCCAGGGAAGTCTATAAAGAGCAGCGTTCGCTCTGACAGCAATGCAACTTTGTTCTTCCGTGAGTGTATCACAGGGGAAGGCGGAGAGGGAAGAAGAGGAAATATAAAAAAGTCGCAGCTCTGATTGGCGTTGGCAAAGTTCTCTGCGCATTTGAAGCCAAGTTGCTGCACACGCTCGGGGAGAATTACAAATAAATGACGAAACATTTTTGAAACACAGCTTCTTCCTAATTAATCATGGAACTTAAAGAACAAAGAAGGCATTCCTTCAAAGTTTGCAACAATTTCCCTATGAAGTGGAGGGGGCAGGGAGAAGTCTCACCGCCCTGTAGTAGAGACGCTACGCACCCCATTGGGATCAAGAGTCTCTTAGTTTCCCCTGGCCTCCTGCAGCCTCCGAATCCTTACATCTTTAATACTTTATGTTCAGCATTTTCATATTAAAGGAACTGAGCTTTCCAGATCATGAAATATTCCTCAAGATTTTTGTCCCCAGACCCCTCAGCCCCAGTATTTGTTTGGAGATGAGGAGACAGAACAGCAGCCATTTCCTAAGCACCCATGCTGTTGTGCCTTGGGAGTCCATGGCACGCACATGTGTATGCTGCTCTCCCCAGAGGATCTGCAAGCATATCCTACTTTGGGAAAAAGTTCCAAGACGCAGGCTGCATGGTGTGTTCAGTTATTCCATGTGCCCCTAAGCTCTGGGGCCAGGTGTCCTCATTTGTACTATGATGACATTAGTGACACATCACCAACTTACTCTGAGCACGAAGCTAGAGAGTGCCACGAAAACATTGAGCTTCGTGCACAGAAGTCCTCAATAGTGGAAGATGTGGTTGAATCTTCAGGTATGTTTTCGTTTTTCTCCTGTCCATGAATTTGACCACCATCCTGCTTAGCTGCCCCAGCCAGTTCCCCAGACATTTTTCCTACCAGTGACACACACATCGTGTGTGTTCATTGTTCCTACAGGATGCCATCTCTTTGCTTCCCCTGAGTCTCCCCACATTTGCTCATTGAGGAATAAGAAATCTAAATGCTGTCTTGTCAAACGGTGTCATTTGTCTAGTGCACAGCTTTGGACATTTAAATGGGCCAGGATATTAGGGTGTAGGGTCTCCCTTCTCCTTTGCCCAAGGGCCAGCAAAATGTGTACTGTATTAAATGGTTGTGAACAAATGCCTTGAAACCTCCCCCAGCCCTGTGTGAAGAAGGAGGGGAAGGAGGAAGCTTACCTAAGGATTTCATCCTGTTATGATGTCTTCCTGGTTCCTGCACAATGCTAGCTTCCCGTGTACCACCAGTGCAGCCGCAGTCACACGGCCTGGAGTCAGCTGATGCGGTGCTGTGGAGACTTCAAATCTGGAAAGAGTAAAGCAGAGGCTCTCAGAAGTCTGGAGCCCAGAGTGGCACCAAGTGGCTGTCAGTGCCCATGCCCAGAGCAGCACAGTGATCAGACCAAGCTCAAGGGATAGCAACAGTGACATTGGCTTTGCAGACTCCTCGATGACCCAGAGCTACTCAGCATCCTTATAAACACTTCCTTCGACTTCAGGTCGTTATTAGACTGCTTGGCTCACAAATAAAAACCTGGAATAGACAAAAAAACCCAAAGTAAAACAAAATAAAAAGATAAGATATAGTCAGAATCACTGTGTGAAGGTAACTTGCCAGGTTAGTTTTTGGTGGTCCTATGATTTATTTCCCATCTGTGTACTTTAAGGGTTAAATGCTTTCTTCAATGTGGGGTGAACAGGAAACTTAGAGCACACAGAGTCCTGAGCCTGGAGCACATCATACCTGTATCTGTGCCGAGCTTGCTTTGCAGATGCGTCCTCGCAAACGACATCAAAAGTGCTGAGAGGGGCCATGGCTCCGTGCCTATAACTAGAAATGACAAGGGACAAAAAGACTTGAGCTTGAGCTTCTGGCCCTTGTAGCATCTCTGTGCTGCGAGTGTAACCCGATGTCAGCCTCACTTGTGCCCTCTCCTTGGTGCCTTCAGAAATGCAGGCACGCGCATGTACCTGCACAGTGTGGAGCTGGAGCCTGGCTCACCTGGCCCCTTATCCTCCAGGGGCTCTGAGACCTGCTCTTTCTCATTTTCAACACTTATTTTTATTGCCTTTATTTACCTATGATGTGACTGGGTGAGTCAATGCCATGGGGGGGGTGTGGGTATGCAGGGGTGTGTGGATGTG